>PVIU01007859.1:0-26299 GCA_004026605.1 Ondatra zibethicus | reverse complement strand
ACCCCACCCTGCTCCACTTAGCCCACACCCTTGGTAGTTCTTCTGCTATTCTCTAAATCCATTTTTAAAAAGATAGCACAAGACTAGCTCCCCCAGTTCAAAGACGGGGGTCATAGCTATTTCTTCTGTGTAAAGAATGTATTTCTGAACCCCAAAGAGTTGGGGTGAGCAAGGTCCTGGAGGTCACTGCTACTGTAATTGTCAGGCGATGACGGCTGCCAACTAATTTTCGACTGTCTCTCCCTCCTCCACCCTGCGCAAGGAAAGTTTTACGATGTTGACGGTGGCACGGGCACGGGACCTGCCTGCTCTTGGGTCCACTTCTGCTACTAACTAGCTCTCCCTTTCTGCTCAACACATGGGTTGGGAAAGTCAGAGCTCCAATGGCCCACCAGCTCTAGCTGAGGGAGTGCAGTGTTCTCTGACTTTTAGTGGCACATTTTTCCCCAGAGACCTTTCTTTCCCTCCCATTGCTTGCTCAGAGGTTTGGTGACTTTAAAGTTGGTGCTTCATTGCCAGCTCAAAAGGAATCTTACGCATCTATTTGGGGAACGAAAAAAAAAAAAAAAAAGACAGGAGAGGAGTAAAGCTCTCTTTGTAAGCGAGCACTCTAACATGGTGTTGGACTGCAGCCGAAGCAGGGAAATGCTGGAACCTATGATTCGGTCTCTGACAGACTGGCCAGTTCTTCTGATGGGCAGGTGAGGAAGCCAATCACAAGGGTGATTCAGCAGCCTGAGCGGTTCAAGCCATAAAGAGACCCGAACTCTGCTTCTTGTGCATGTGAAGCAGTTCAGTGGGCTCACTCAGGCTTCAGCAGAGTGCCAACTTTGACAGACTTTTTATGTCCTTTGGGTACTTTGTAACCAGGAACATCTGCCTTGGTGCCTTGGTTATTGAAAGTATTCTTTCTTAAAAGGATCTTGTGTACTCAATTCCCTTACACAAGACAAAGCCAATCATTGTAAATGGATTTAAGTGTAGAAATAAGTGTATGTGATTTCCCCCGAATACATATTGAAATATAGCCTAAATTTTATCATAGTGGCAAAAGTTCCCGAGACAATAATGAGCATCTTGCTTTGGAAAATAGTCGGGGCCATTTCTTCTTCTTGCTTTGTTCTTTTAATGATATGCTCAAAAGAAATTGCCTACATTGTAACCTTCTGCACAATGCGCTGCTATTGACATCTGAGGATTAAGTTTTAATTGAATTAGGATTTCAAATAGTCTATTATCTTTGATCCCTGGATAATGATGACAAAGACATCCTAGAGCAGGCAATGAAACTGGCAAATGTGTTGAAGAGACAGCTAACAACTCCATTCAGCTTACAGCACTTGCCAAACACACACACACACACACACACACACACACACACACACACACACACACACTACTCTACACTCACACAAAGCAGCAGAAAAGTCAGCAGCTGAGAGACTGCCTGCCCCACGCTGCCTCCTTGGGTTGAAAACCAGGTGTCTCTTCTGCCAAGGTGTAGAATTGCTACAGCAGGGCGCGGCACTGCACACACCATCATGCTGTATATTTTGGGTGGGAACTCTTTGGAGGGTATGGGTGATGGAGAGTCTCTCATGTCAGTTATGTTAGAGGGTGAGCAACCGTTCATAAAAAAAAAAACAAAAAACCTCAACTCCTCAAGGAGAGGGGAGAGGTGACGTCAGCAGGGGCTGAACAAATAATTTTGCCACAGTGATTATGAACTATGGTGCACATGCCAACTGTGCTGGGCTTACTCGGTCAGTGGTGCACACAATGCTTCGGATTCCCCCCAACCTCACCCCTCTCATAGTCACTCAACAGTTTTGCTCAGAAAGCATGCCAAAGAAGAGGAAATTCTGGGCCGAGCAGATCTGTCTGACTTTGGTGTGTTTGCAAAAGTGAGTCAGTAAGTAGCCTGGATTCCCATAGCATCCACACTCTGCCACAGGAGGCTTAGCTTACAGGGAAAGGTGGAGCCCTGGAGCCGACTGCAGCTGCTTGTCGTAATTATGAGAGACAGCATGCTGTGCCACCCTGCCTGCCTTCCCTAGCCAGCCCCTTCCAGCTTCCCAGCTCAGGACTGCCTTAGACCTTGTAAAATTGAATCCGAAATGCAAAGAAAGGTCCTGTCGTCAAGAAGCCAGTGAAGGATGGTCATGAGCATAGGTTGGCATGGGAACAGCCTCCTGTTTCCCCACACCCGTGCTTATTCTTCCACACTAGAGGGCCAGGAGGCAAGACTGTGGATGAGTCGGGTATGGTTACTTTCCTTCTTGGCTCCCTCCTGACAGCCTCAGATGCTCTTTGGCCAGCACCCATCCGCCACCCCTCCCCCAACAACAGACACAACTCCACTTATTCTCCGATCCCAATTTCTCATTTCTCACCCTCACCCACACAAGTCAGACTTGGGGGTAAAGGTTTGGATATAAAATCCACAGCTTGCCTCAGTGCCTGGGGCGAAGCTAGCAGTAATTCTTTCACTTTACCTCCTGAAGCAACGCACTAGGAGCCTTGAAGTCAAGCTATGAACGGGGAACATACTACAGAAAACCCAATGACTTCCTGCGAGTTCTGGGGGAACACATAGAAGTGGTCCTTTGGCTCCCATTTTCAGAGCACTCTGAATATTTAGGAGGAAGCTGGCAGTAAAGTAGGTTCAGGATAAGCCACTTGGCTCATGGGTAATGATAAAGTGTGAAAGGAGACATGAGAAAGAAAATTCATTTGTTTCTCTCCTTCCATTTTTGTTTTGGAAGAAGGGCACCTATCCCCATAGTGATGGACTCTCAGATTTCTCAGGAAGGCAGCCATTTCGCGTCCCGGCTGCACCTCCCTCCGTGGGAACTGTGTCTGCTCTCTAGTTCCGTATGGCACGGCACAGCGCCTAGGAGGGCTCACAAGGATTGTTGAGATGACTGTACGCCACCGCCTGTAGCTGGGCCAGGCCAGAAGGGACGGAGGCCAATGAAAGCAACTTCGTGGCTGCTAAGCGGGAGTTCTCATTTTCTAGCCCAACTTCCTTCCCCATTCCCCATCCAAACAATGCCCTTTCTATCCCTCAAACCAGCATAGCATCGCGCCTCCCTGCCCGCCATCTCCAGAGCCCCCCTGTGGGAGCTGGTGCCGCTTTGCCCACCACAGCAATTGTCTTCTCTTACACTGCTGACCTGGGCCTTTCTTGACCTGGCTGAACTCCTTCACAGAGATAAGGGACACTCCTATGTGTATTTCGTGCACACACGTGGAATAGGCACAGTGCTGCTGAGCGTGACGCTGAAAGCCAACTCACGGGGCACTTCCCGGGCACCAACCTTTGCTCCTAGCCACTCACACACATCCCCTCCTCATTATCCCAATGGCCTGAAGAGACAGCATCTATATTTTTTCATTTTTCTCAGCAATACAACAAAGATCTTGACTTATTTAAAAGTGCTTTGCATCTTAAAGGCACAGCCACATGGCTTCCGAGGTCTGAAGCTGCTGACAGAATTTTGGCTCTGTGTCTTCTACTAGTAGAACACACAGTGACGTCAACAAATGATCTCTTTTGAGTAAATCAGTGTGCCCCAAATAAATGTCACCGGAAAGGATTCTGATTTTTCATTTTTAGCCGAGAAGACCTAGTTGTCTTTGAACCCCTAATCTGACAAAAGATTGGCTTCTTGTCATTTAATTTCTTGACATAAACTCTCTTATGAAAATGTAGAAATAAACAGCATATTAGCATAAGAACCATCTATGTGTGTATATACATCTGAAATTCGTAACATAAGGCTACAACAGGTACAAGATAAAATAATCTCTGATACATCTAGTTCTTCCCCAGCCCCATAGTCACATTCCTGTAGCAAGGCATTCATTGGTAATAATCAGACTTGGGTTGAGCTCCTCGATATCTTTCAGAGGACCCATCCCTCTAAAGTGCCTCCCCAGTGCAGCATCTTCCTTGCACTGAGCTGCAGCGTAGCTAGAGTCCAGCGGTTACTCTGCTAATAACTTTGGTTTCTTTCTACCTGTTACGCCAAGGAACACAGCTCAGGGGTAGGAGGTATCTTAAGTTCCCTGTTCTTCCATAGGCGAGTAGGTGAGTACATGTGCATATTAATCCGTCATAAAGGCATCAACCCTTAGATTGTATGCACCTATTACTTGACATAGTTTCATCATTCACTTTGGTTTGGAGAAATAGCAAAGAGGCAGATGAGGTCTCTAGAGAAAGAGTGAACACAATGGTGTTTGCACTGCGCTTGGAATACAGTTTCTTGAAGTTTGAATTTAAGGTGCACATGGATCTCCTGACCATCTTCTTAAAGTATAGGTTTTAATTCATTTGTTCTGACTTAGGCCTAAACTTCTAATTGTCTTCTAAGGCCCAGTTGATGCTGATAGCACCTGGAACCCTCTTCCCTAAACCGGATGGTTCCACCAAATCCCTCCCCTCAGGACTGAAGAAACCCCTTAGAAGAGAAGTAAGAGTAAATAGTGTAAGAGACGGAAGAGATGGAGGACGCCAAGAGAACCAGACGTTCTAGACACAACAGGCCTAGCGCACATACGAACTCACAGAGACTGGGGCAGCATGCACAGGGCCTGTGCAGGTCTGCACCAGATAGGGTCCTAGAGTTGAAGGGACAAGTGGACAGATGCCAGAAGCAACTTCCAGTTTATAACCACTTGCAAAATGAAATTTTCCCTTAAAAACAAACAAAAGACTACTATCTTATTTTTATTTTTATTGACTTTATATTTTTATTCTCTCCTTTTATCCTCCTTTTGTGTATATATCATGGCTTCTGGCTTAGTGTTGCTAATGGAGTTCCTGAGTGTGCAGACAAGTGGGTCTCTGCATCTTCATCTGTTTCTTGTGCCTGTTCTTGGGCTCTTTTCCTTCTGCTTATTTCTTTAGTCCTATTCTATTCTGCTCACTTTTGTTCATTTTATTACTGTCCCTTAGAAGACTGTTTTCTAACGAAAGACAGAAAGGGGGTGAATCTGGGTGGGGAGGGAGTTGAGGAGGAGCCCGGAGGCATAGAGGGAGGGGAAAGCAAAATCAAGATATAGTACTTGAGGAAATGGAAAAAAACCCTACGTTCAGTAAAAGGATTAAAAAGTATAAATGAAAATTACAAACAAAGAAATTCTGAAAAGGAAAGAAGACTAAATATAAAAAGTTGATACTTGTGAAATTAAAAGAAAAATGAACTCTGTTTCATCGACTTATCTTGAAAAAAAGAGCCTCCCCAGGAGTTCAGGACTACAGTGGGGAAAGCGATGAATTATTTCGGACTTCAGACGCCTGCTCCTTCTAGGAGCGCTGATTTGCATGGTCTAAAGTAAATCCTGCCTGGGGAGTAAGGCTCTCAGACGGGTGTCCCACATGTGGTCCTGATGCAGATGTCCCTTGGCTCAGAGGTTGGAAGCACTCCTGGAATGAATAAATTAAGTGCAACATGGGTTTTGTTCATAGTTCATCATTCTTAGTCATTAGAGTGAAGGACGTCAACTAAATGGTGACCATATTTTGGAGGAGTTAGGTCAAGCTACTCTTAGCCACAAGAACGTACCCCCAAGAATGCCTGCTGACTGGAGACTCCGGCCCATATGCTTTTCCCCCATTTTTTCAGGAAAACCTCAATAAATAACATTATTCAATGAGTCAGTGGTGCAGTGGACATATGGATAGCATTTATTGTTGGATTAACCGGGACAGGTGCCATTTATTTGGATTCTACCTCTTAATTGATGGCATTGTCATAGAACAAAATGATGCAGTGATATCCTTGCCAAATTCATGGCACCCTAGCTTTAATCTGGGTGGTTAGAAAACTACATAACTCTCATAGGTTCCAGAAGAAACTAAGCCATATTTGAAAATACCCAAGGATTACTAACTCAGAACTCCATTTTTTCCCAAATGATAGACTAAAACAACCAACAATTTCAGTGTTCTCAACTGATTATCTAAACAAAGCATCCAGAGCTTATCCGTCAGAATCAGGTAGAACGCAGAAGAAGGGCTAGTGATAGGTGCAGTCTACATAATAAAACTGAAACCAGGAAACTTCTACATTGATTTCTTGAGATGTTGGGATGTGGGTTGGATTTCTAACATAAATATTTCTTAGAAAACCACACATCCGATTACTTCCTGTGAAATAGACAAAATACCACAGAGATCAAACAGAGAGTAGGTGAGAGAAAAGGATGGCAGGAAATGTAAAATCCTTCTCTGTACCATGCATGTATCAGCAGGGCTGTGGGCTCACAGACAGACTCACTCAGCTATTCCTGAACCACCCTGTTGTGCTGAAGGCTCATTGAGGCTGTGGTTAAATGCTAAAACCAAAGCTATGCCCCTAGGAAAGCACCAAGGAAATGGACATTGCAAATACCAAGTCTCTGTGTGTGCATTTTGGTGCAGACTGTGTTGAAACAACAAGGCTCTTACTCTCAGGATGTCTGGAAATGCGCCAGTAAGATCTCAGAATAAAACGGGTAGGAAATGATGGTAGAATGCAGGCGTGTATGCAGGGATATTTGGTAAGTGATATAAACATGCACCCAGGAGCAGAGCCGTACCCTCTCCGCTCCTGGGTCCTCGCAGACTGATTGGATGTGGTGATAGAGGATCAAAGGGACTTTCAGGACAGCCATCCCCTGACCTTTCCAAAACAGACAAATATTCAGTGTTGCATAGAGACATAACAACGTTTAGTGACATGGAGACTCCTGTAACAAGACACAGATGTAAACAACCGAAAAAGCATTCCCAACAGTGCCTCCTTGATTAGTGGCAGTGGCTTCATCCTTCCCTTCAAACTAACTGATATTCCAGGGTCTTGTGAGAGTCAATAGGTCTCTTAAGAAAAGGTTTCCAGGTCACTGACATTCTGGAACCATATAGATCAACCCCGATGTTTGAGATTTCTATAAGCTGAGGTGTGAAGGTCGCATGCAGTTAGCTGACCACAGAACCAGAAGCTGAGGATAAGACTCCGGCTTGACACTCTACACTGGCTCTGGTTCTGCCTGTCACCTACGTACAGAGCCATTTGGGCACTGTGCCACCCTGTTGATTTCACATTGGGATGCTTATTTGGATGATGGGCTTTCTAACTCGTTTCTTCTACATCCTTAGTCCTTAACATGGAAAAAACAGTCACTGCACTGTTGAATGAATGAATGAATAAAACAATATTATCTATTACTGATCCTTTCACTTTCAGTACATTATATCAGGGTATACTTTTGAATGTTAACTGATTTTGAAAACATGCTTTCATTTAGATTTCCTTTGTTGTCATTATTGTTTTTGAGACAGGGTCTCACTTTTATGTAGCCTTGGCTGACCTAGAACATACTGTGTAGACCAGGCTGGCCTCATACTCACAGACAACCCCCCCCCACAGCTTCTGCCTTCTGAGTGCTGAGATTTTGGTTTATTTTACACACTTGTATCTGACACTGACTCTATCAATGACAGTATCAACCTAAGTCAATCTTAATGGTAACAATCTATATTCAAAAGCATCCAAATTCAATTTTACTTTCCCAGGGTCCCTTTGTATCATCAGAATGCTTCCATCTTCCCATCCTGAGTCCACAAGTAGCTAACCATCCTTGAAGATGTTCCTATGATCCTCAGGGAGGCTGATTAGGAAGCCAGATGATTTCTGTAACCCTGAAATCCTTACAGATACCAAGCGAAGGAATCCAAACAGTAGACTTAAAATGCTCACAAAATTGTGAATGAATTAGTTAAAACTCTCCTTGTACCAACATACAGTAACATTGCATGTATTTGTATCTCAGAAGCTATGTGTTCATTTCTTTGGTGACATCACAGCAGGTTTTACTTATCTGTGACATGGAGTGTTCTCAATATCCCCCTGAAGATTCTGATAGAGAAGGCAGGCCACAGGATGGGGGAAATGTGTGGTGAGGGGCCCAGGCAGATCTGCCGTGGGTTTGCTTGGTATGCAGGGGAGCTGCCTTCTCACCATGCTTCCTTGAGTCACGTCACAGGCTCCTTGATGCACACCGACCTCTGCTTTGAGAGTGTAAACCCAAGACACTCCTACATGGCTCAGGTGTGGGGCCTGTGTTTTGCTTTTCTTGCTTTTGTTCGATGCCAAGCATGATTAAAGAAATTGTCTGCTAACTCTGAGTTCTTTGGAAGGCTCGACTGCTCTTGTTGGGACAAGCAGTGTGTGAACTACTCCACCCACTCCCTGAAGCACCATTTCCACCCTAGGCCGAGGCCTCAGGATGGCTTCAAGGTGATCAGCTTATTAATTTTCTGGTCCCCGCTCCTGCTTTGCCTGGGAGTAACAATGATGCAATTATTTTCTACTTCTCACGATGAGACAGTGCCCGAGAGAATGTTTCCTAACCCAGTTCCACCCTCTTTGAACACGACTTTAACCCTAGAAAGTTCTGTGAAGGGCCTTGTCCCACACTGAGAAGGAGTCTGCCCTATTGGTGGAAGCCTGCACCAAGGCAGGGAGTGTAGACGCCACTCCATCCTTCCCAAAACAAAGATTACAGAAAGTTGGTGCTTTTGAAAGAATGAACACATATTTCCAGCGCTTCCTTTCCATTCCCTGTCCTGGGCACATATGTTGATGTCTTTCCCTTTTGGGGAAGAGGCAGAGCAGGGAAGAGAACCCAGGGTCCTCAAGCACGCTAAGCAACTGCTATAGCACAGGCAAACTCTCGGGCCCTCCTTTTCTGTGTTTATACACATACAACCCCCTCACCCCACCCCAATACACACAAGTCCCAAGTAGCATAATTAAATAGATCCAGATTGAAATCCCCTCCAGCCATTTTTGCCAGGGGTGACTTTGAATGTGCTGTTTAGCTTTGCTTGGCTCGCAGTCTTCAGATGACAGGAATAAACACTAGCATCTCCCTCAGGAGGGAACTTGGAGGGGGGGGTATTGAGAGGAGCTGATATTTCTGATCCAGAGTTTCACTCACTGCCTGGTGCCCAGTCTCCTTCCCCCTCCTCCATACTTACACCTCTCCTGAAACCAGCCCTTGGTACCAACCACATCTCTGTCCCATTCCTCAAGGCATCCTTTTGAAAAGACCCTCTACTCAGACCAGAATCAAGTTTGCCTCATGTCCTGTGATGGTCACTCAATATCTATAGTCTGAGGGACTTCCTTCCTCACTCTTTCCCACTTCACGTTAAGAATAGTTAGAATAAAATGACTTCCTCCTGAAAGTCTTTGTTACAGCAAGACAGTTTTCCCTCCAGGTCTCCGGGCAACTATCTCAAACCTTCCTGATTAAAACTGAGCACCACTAAGTGGCCTCCAGCAACACTCAGCTGTATCCCTGCTTGGGGTCCGGGGTCTGTGATCCCTGAATGAAGATCCCTTTGACTTCAACAAATTGGAATAACACCTATTTCAAATATATTATTTGATGAAAGCAGATGTCAGCAGATACTGCCTATGTAATTGATATTTGATTTATTCAAGATTTATGCATGCTGTGCCTTAGATTTATTAATGATAATCCCCGGCTCTTGTGTTTAATATAGTGGAACCAAAACATAATTTGCTGGGATCAGTCAGAAATGCATCAAAGTGATTAACTCTACATGCAAACCATTATGCAGCGACATCCCTACTGTGCACAGTGCAAAGGAGGCAATAATACAGTAATTGACTTCACTTATGCAAGTTAGATATTTGCTGTGATTGCTAGAAAAATGTTATCTCTTTATCTTTGATCCTGAATGTTCATATCATGCCCATCCTTTGATGTTCCTTTTTCTGGTAGGATTTTCCTGAAATTAATAGGCACAATGTGAATACACACACACACACACACACACACACGTGCGCACTATACCGCTTCAACAATTCTATGCTAGAAAAGATAGAATGTCTTACTAAAACAGACAGGCAAGATAACTGTCTTTGTGAGGCTGTCTGGTGGGCGGTACTGCATCTAGTTTGAATAAGGAACCATCTCTTTTAGCCCCCAGTGGAGGGTTGTGGGCTGCATGGCTAGCTGGCATGAGTTACACAGCAGCACAGCTCCTACCCACATCTATCACAAACGTTAATACTCAGAAAAACTGTGGAAACTTTGCCATCTAGCAGCAAGCCCACCACTAGGCTAGAATTGGGGACTTGCCTGTTCTCTTCCGATTTGCACTAGATTTCTGTTTTTCCATTGTCTCCTTAGGACCATCCCACATCTGTGTCTCCAAACACGTCACATGGCTCACACTGTCAACTCATCATTTCACTCAGTGTTGGTCCTTTTGTTTTGTTTTAGATAGCTAATATTTGATTGGATGAACATCCATTCCTTATGAATGCCCTTCTCACTTTTTTCCTAAGAGACTTCTCTATCCGAGTAGATGAGGGCAGTTTTATTTCCAAATTTTGAAAGTCAATGCACACATGCAACCAAATGCTCAAAGCCTGCGAGAACACCTCGTGAAAGCAGGCGGTCTTCTCTCTGGGCCCGTCCTCTTTGGTGCCTCCCCTCCAAGGTAACCACTGCCGCAGTTTCTGGTGTAATATTCCTGAAAATGTAAACAGCAGGGCCGCCGCATACACACACCAGGTGTTTTTCATTTAACGCTGTGTTTTAGAGCTGTTTGGTGTTTGCTGATAAGGAGCTATTTGATTCTTTTTCATTGCTATCTTTGATCATTTCTAATTGTGTAAAGAGCTGCCTGGCCTTCAATGTGGTACAATAAAGCTCCACACTTGAAAATAATTCAAAAAACTTTTGTTTCTAGGCTGGGAATTGGGGCTGCAGTTTAGAGTGAAGTGTTGTCTTGCGTGGATTGAATGAGGCCAGGATGCTCTCTCCAACCTACATTGTCCAGCAGTTCCTGTGTAAATGACCCTAGATGTTTTTTTCTCCTGCTGGGAATGTGCCATCCGTCTTCAGGGCATGTGGCAGAACACATCAGTACATCAGCATGGCCCTTGATGGGTGAGGGCATTTGACAGTCTCATGCCCTTGCAGGTTCCTCGTAGGTTCCTTCGGAGTGTGAGGCAGCTCACTTATTTGGGGTGGGCACACAGAACAAGTTTTATGAAATAAAGGCCATGCAGGAGAGCAGTTAACACAATCTGTAAAAGCAAAGTTGTGTTCAACATCGTGGAGATGGGGAAGATCCCTGAGATAACCCCGGAAACTTTAAAATCAGAAACACCTGACAATCACCACGGCCCAACCTCATTCTCACCCAGTGGGAGGGGATAGCAAGAGTTATATTTTTGTTTTGTTTTTTTTTTTTAAAAAAAAACCTGATACCTAATATGTGTCCACGGTTCTATGGTCCAGCACGATAATATGATAAACATATCCAATGTGTAGTGGCAATTATCTTTTCCATATCCTCAAATATTTATCACTAAGATAAATATTTGGAATTTTTGGTCTCTTCTGATGTTTTTCAATTAAATAACTATCTAAAACAGCAGTTCTCAACCTGTAGGTCATGACCCCTTTGGGGATCGAATGACCCTTTCACGGGGGTCACATATCAGATATCTTGCTTATCAGATATTTACATTACAAGCCATAAAAGTAGCAAAATTAGCTATGAAGTATCAATGAAATAATTTTATATGTATGTGGGGGGGGTCACCACAACATGTGGACTGTATTAAAGGGCTGCAGCGTTAGGAAGGGTGAGACCCACTGGTCTGAAAGCATGGTCTCCTAAGCCACCAAGACCATCATCTTTGGAGATCGTTAGGTTTTGAAAGTTTGGGGCCCACTCCAGACCTACTGGAGAGAGATGCAAGAATCTGAAGGGCTCATTTAGCATGCTTTCAGACACACCCTAACTAACATTTGAGAGCAGATCCCCCCAGGGGCTGGAAGAAAGTCCAATATAGTAAAATTGAGCATCAGGTTTAAGGGCGAGGAAAGCCAGTTTCCACCTCGTGGAGAGTCTGGGAATGGTTCTCTTGCATGCCAGACCCTTCCGTAGCATCAGAAGAATTCTGTCCTACATTAGAAACAATCCTAGCAGTGGTTCTTCTAGACAAAAGTATATAATCATACAACAAAGAGATTTTGATCTCAGTAGATTATCATAAAAGATGTAGCAAATGTTCTAACTATTGTAAAGGGAATAAACCCAGGTAAGTATGTGATTTCCTAGAAACAAATAAGGCCCACCTTAAATTTAAAATTGATTTAATTTTTAAGACATATTTTGCATGCATTATCTCATTTGATGCCCCCACTTTAGACCCCGCCCCTCACAGTCTTGTTCTTCCACATTTCAGGCATAAAGAAATGAAGAAACAGAGAAGTTAGGTGCATTTTCCACGGCTACCCAACCTAGATACAGAATGTTAAGAAGATGGGTTGGAATTCGGTTCTGCCAGGCACCTAGTTCATTGTTTTGGGTTTTGTTTTTCTGATGATCTGGGAAATATGTCGGGCAATTTTCTAAGATGTGAATTTGTAATGAAATTGGTTTCCTTTATGAGTCTCTATCCTTTCCTCTCTTCTGTTTCTCATGTCTGGTAGTAATGGCTTCATAAACACCTAAAATTGTGAAAATCCCAGCTCAGTGATTAGATCGGGAGCTCCCTGCCCCATCTCTGTTACAGGTGAGATGTGAGACGCTGTAACTAAGGCAACTGCTCCCTCCTGATCCTATTGGTGGGCATCTGTTTCTAGTTGTAAATGGCCAAACATCTCCTTTACAGGAGAGCTAATAACATCTTAACATATGGTCTTGAAACTGGGCTGCCAAATGACCTTGCATGGAGATTAATTGAAGGTGTTAATGGCATAGTTCCCAGCCAGGAATGTCAAAATACTGGCTTGGCCTTCTATGTACATATTTCAAGAGGATTTGCTAGTGATACTGAGCTGGATTAACGTTAAATATAAAGAAAAACACTATAACTTCAGCAACCACCTGCAAGGCATGTTTCTGTAGCTAAGGAATCTGGATTAGTGTTGCAGGCAGGGAGAGGGCTAATGAATTTGACATCCCATTTTGACCCCTGGGAAAAATTCTCAGGATACAATCTTCTTAGGTGGAGGTAAGCCAAGCAGCAACATCCTTTTGAGGGTGAAATCTTTTCTGTGACTTTCTGTAAGATCATCATAGACAATGCCATTAGGGATTAGAGATGATCTATGAGTGTTACCTGTACACCCAGCCTGTGGCCCATGGACCACATGTGCCCTGTGATAGCTAGGGATTCACCCGAACACAAAATCATAAACCTAAAAACATTACAAGATGTGCGTGTGTGTGGGTTAATTACTATATGAGCTTTAGAGACGACCATGTCCTGTCACAATATGAAAAGGCTGGACTCACCTAGGTGGTCACCTCTCATTGCCCTTTCTAATTTACCCAAACGGGCCAAACACCAGAAAGAAAGAAAAAAGCTATACTTTGAACTGTATTTTCTTAACTATTTACATGAACTACATTCAACTTTCAGAATCCTGCAAGCTCAGTTATAATTATCAATGTCATATTTTAATGGCATAATTTTTGCTTTCACTAGTTCCTTTTGCTTATTACCTGGGTGTGTGTTTAAGCACGTGTAGTTGTTCATTATAACTCACCTGAAAACCTTTTGGGTTGCAAATTACTGACATAAAAGGAAATATAAAATAATTTCCCTTCAGAAACTTCGTTTTGTTGTTGTTGTTTTGTTTTTCGAGACAAGGTTTCTCTGTGTAAAAGCCCTAGCTGTCCTGAAACTAGCTCTATAGACCAGGCTGGCCTCGAACTCACGAAGATCTGCCTGCATCTGCCTCCCGAGCACTGGATTAAAGGCGAGCACCACCACTGCCCAGAAAAAAAAATCCCTTCAAACGAATGCTCACTGACCCATAAACTCTAACGAAAGATAAACTGTGTTTTAGACAGTTACTTGGACTGGACCTTTCTCTGCCCAGTTTATTCTGCTCTCTGGGCCACACGAGACAGACTTTAAGCATTGAAGCCATCAGCTGCTAGCTGCACAATCAACTGGCAAGTAAGAATTCCTTGGTACTAGAGTCTATTTACCAGAAACAAGCTGAATGGAATTGAGCCATGTCATTACTATGCATGGTACACATTGGTTTCATGAACTCACGAAGGCCAGACAGGCACCCGTTAGTATTTATTGAAAAATATTTGGTATTATACAAAAAATAGATAAATAATCCCTCCCAAATTTGGATTTATCATTACTTTACACTGTATTTTTGCTTATGTACTTGTGCTGACAAGAGTCCATAGGTACAATTTAATCTCCCCTAAAGAAGCATTTTAAATTCATTTTTAGATTGTTTTTATTATTTTAAATTATATGTACATGTATGGGTATGTTTGCATGCATGCAGATGTCCCCACAGGCCAGAGGCATTGGGAACTCTGGAGCTAGGCTTACAGGTGATTGTAAACCTCCCAACAGGAGTGCTGAGAATTGAACTCGGATCCTATGTAAGAGCACTAAGTGTTCTTAACTGCTGACCCATCTCTCTAGCCCATCCAAATTTGCTTTGTTAAAAAAAATAAAAAATAAAAGCATAGCCCTTTATGTTTAGATGAAAGAAGATGAAGTGGATCAGCTTTATCTAATTTTCTAAATTAAATAAGAGGAAAAACAAATACGAGAATGACGTAAAGCAATGTACGTCTGATTCCCTGACTTTTCAGGGGGGTGAACCCCTCAGAAAATTCATCTGGGCCCCTAAAATTCAACACACACTGTGCTCTCAAGAGAACACAACAGACCAGCCATCTACTGGATAGCCATTGGCAAAAAGAGTCCCACAAATAATAAAAAGAAAGAATACTGAATGCTGAAAACTGACCATCACAGGAGTGCCAGGTTCAGGCATCTGGGAGCATGAAACACAAATGGAGTAATAAAAAGATTCCATGGCCCTGCATATTGCAAATCCACTGTAGACTCTTAGCTCACCGAAAAGAGCCAGTGGACAGAGACCTCAGTGGAGAAGGCAATTAGTGGTAGGGAATACAGCTCCTTCCTTTGCTTTCTCCATTCGTTCCCTCCCGATCCTTTCAAATCTCCCACGAGTCCAATTTTGGAATTCTTGCAAAGGCTAAAGTCCAGCAGCTTAACAGCTATTAAACACGCTCGTAAAGTGAAGATGCGTCCTGTGATTTGGGCTCTTGGCAGCGTCAGAGGAATATGGCA
The DNA here is from genome assembly GCA_004026605.1 of Ondatra zibethicus. Taxonomy (NCBI): domain Eukaryota; kingdom Metazoa; phylum Chordata; class Mammalia; order Rodentia; family Cricetidae; genus Ondatra; species Ondatra zibethicus. The sequence continues at coordinate 11,111 of PVIU01007859.1, read as the reverse complement.
AATGGCATGGCTCCTTTACTGAAAGGAAATAATGGACGAGCTGGTGGGAGGGGCTGTGGATAAACCAGATTGGGGGTTTCAGATGGCCACCTACAGAGCACACTAACCCGCTCTGGTATTGCTATTTAGTACCTGTGAAGTCTACCAGTATGCATTATTAAATTCATGTATTATTGAATCGTGAATCCTTGTTCCCCGATAAGAAATGGAGATGATTTTTTTTTTAGTTTAAATTAAAGTCCTGCCTCCTTATTTGAATAAAACCGCATTACTGGCTGCCTAGCATGCTAATCAGAAAAGTGTGCATTAAGCAGGTTAGGCCATATAAATTAAAAAATAATGAAACAAGACTTTCCAGCCAGACATTGTTCCCTCGCCTGCTTTTCATGACAGCGGATTTCCTACTCGGAGTTGATAAGACAACGGCAAATGAAGATAACAACATGAGAGGAAAATCATTCACTCTAATGGGCTCCACCTGTGCAGACTTCAGCTCATTTACATGGCTGCAGAAAAATTAGAAATCACGCAGCAATTAGTCTGTTCTAGATTATGCGGTGTGTCAACTGATACCACTCAGGAGGGCACTCGTGCTAAAATGGTTTCAGAAGATAAATCTCCCTCCTGTACAAACAGTTTTAATTACCTGGAAAACGGCACTGCCTATTGAGAAATCTCCATTGTGAACCTGGGCTTCTCTTCTGCTATTGAAATCAGATGTTGGGAAATTCCAGTGTTTATGTAATTGACTCATACAGTATTTGATGACTTGTTGAAAAAGAAATTGGGCCTCTTGGTCAGGTCCCCAGTTGTTCATCACAAGCCTCTTTTCATGTCTCCTTCAGGGTTGGTCTAGGGAAGGTTGGTGAGTTGGGTTTTGTTTTTACTGCTTCTGTGTCCTGGTAACCCTTGCGTCTTTGGCCTTTGCTCTTGTAGGTCTATGCAAATCTCATCATTTGTTTTTAAAGTAATTTTAAATACGAAGCTCAAGTCAAGACATCGAGCAGTTACAACCTTATGAATAAAATAGTACAGTGGTTAGATATGTAGATATTTACTTAAGACACTGAGGTAAAAGTTTCCTGCTCATTAATGGCTTTGAAATGTGTATTACATTCTTAGAAAGCTAGAGGAATGATAGGCTATAAAACCCAGGTTTTACAATTAGCAGAGATCCCTTAAAGTTCGAAGTTTTGCTTTGATTTGCTTACAGAGATGCTTACGCAGCCATACCTACCCCATTAATTTGTCATTGTTGCTTGGGGGCTTTGTGGTTGTCTTCTTGGATTTAGGGTGAGGTAGTTACAGCTAGATTAAGAGTTGCCTTCACGGAAGAAGCAGGGTTGAAGTGAGCCAGCCCTCTGTAGGGAGAATTTTGGACCTTGGGGAGAAGTTGCTTCTTGAGATGTTGCTAGAATCTTTAGCCTCTGCCTCATACAGCTTTGGAGAGAAGGTAAAAGGCTTCTTCAGAAAGCATCAAACAAGCATTATCTCCTAGATTTTCTTCCCAGAGCAACCCAGAACACAGATTATCCTTGGCAAATAGATAGATGTAGGAATACCTGAGAGGCAGTACACTCCTAGCAAAAGCAAAATCAGTGGTGGAAGCTTCCTCTCATACTGTGGGGCTTTCTTCACTGCGACCTGCCTTCAGAATCGGTTCAGTATTGTAACCCAGACTCAAACTATGGTCTCCTGAGGTGGCTCACAGGGAACTGTAGGGTACCAGCATTCACTCTTTGTCCCAGGAGCATTATCAGCCAAGCACCCTCAAGGAAAGAGCGTCAAGGAGATACAGTGTAGCAGACATTATTGAAGCCCCTTCCTGAGCAGCCAGAGGCATCTAGCCAGACTCTGAAACTACTGTAATGGAGTAGGTTGGAATCCGAGTGTTCCAGATTGCACAATAAACACGCTCCCAGTCCTTTCAGCGATGCAACAAGCACTCCTTTACATTAAGAGTCCACGAGGGTGTGTTTTATAGTATGAGGCTGAATTGCCTAGCACTGGTTTCTTTCCTAGGGAGACGACACAAGGACATTGGAGCCTTAGCTCATGACTCTAGGGAACACAGGAAAGACCTCACTATCTGAGTGATCTGGAGTCTATCAGAAACAAGGTTCCTCTATCTAAATGTCTATAAAAACCACATATCCACACAGCTGCACATAGGTACACGGACACAGACACTCTCCCCAGTTATCCTATCAGAGCCTTATTCAGGCTTCTGACCAAGATTCCTTAAATAAACCACTGAACACAGAAAGGTTTCTTAGCTGGCTTCCAAGGCTGTATTTAATCAGTGCCATCCTAGATGGCCAGGAATAAAAGCTATTTTGTTGCCCACAGTGAACAGCTTAAGGCATTCGGGCATCATTCTTTCTAAGAACCAGAGGCTGGCAATGCCCTAGCAATATTTTTAAGCCAATCCATCTCCTTTCTGGCAAGGCCCCCTCTCACTTTACTTCACCTTCCCTGGGAAACAGCGTGACGTGCTATACGACGTTAAATCAGAGTAGCTGGTCATTTGACCTGGGAGTGAAGTTCCTTGTCCTCGTTTGACAGATGAGGGCAGTGAGACCCAGATGGATGGACCAAATTTTGGTGGGTGACGCGCCGAGTCAGGCATGGAAGGACGTTGTATCTACAGCCTTCGGACTTAAAAACCAGAACTGAGCCACAGGGGTAGACCCAGAGTTCCAAACACTGCCATGGCCCACAACCTTTTAGAGGGGGAAGAGGGCAGACTCCTCCATTCAAAAGAGTCCCTGAAGGTTCATCCGCTCAAGCAAAAATGGATCAGAAACTCAAAAGTCACAGTCAGAAACTCAGTCAGTCCCAGGAGTTAGAAACTCAGAAGTACAATGCCATCAAGAAAAGCACAGCCCTCATGCCAACCCCTCAGAACTGTACATGTCTTAGGAGAGAATAAGAAATTAAGTAGTTGAAGAGTCAGCCAACAAACTGCAGTAGCAGTCCCTTCAGAGAGAGAGGGAGGGAGAGAGAGAGAGAGAGAATGCATCTCTGAAATGATAATGTTAACACGTCAATCATCATTCTGCTTAGGAAAAGGTGTTGAGCATCCGTGTTTCAGTTGGAGTAGTGTGTCAGTTGCGTAGAACAGTCTGATCTTGGGAGAAGACTCCAGCCAGTACAGACCTTATTTACACTAGGCTTGTTCCAACAGTCAATGGGAAAGTCACCATTAAAAAGCAACGACACCAAGAGCAACAATGAAATTTTATCAACAGAATACAGAATATCACATGACCTCTAAAAATGATATTTATTCTATTGGTATGATGCTTGGTGAAGCTGCCATGCATTTTGGACACAAGACTTTGAGGTGCTGAACTGGAGTTGATCTAGAGTCCCTTGGGACTAATTTTCATCCTAAGGAGCTGTGCAAGCTGCCATAGGAGAAAAGCAATGAACAACCCTACCCAACTATGCTGCCTATGAACCACAGCGACCAGAACAGTGAGATGCTCCCAGAAGTGCATTTGCAACACACATCTAAAGGAGAACCAGCATTCTCCTAGTTGGACTTAAAGCCTTGCTCAGTAGGAGGGCATTCATGTCTGGTACTATAAGCCTAACCAAGAACCCATGGATAGAGAGATCATAGACCCAGGAGGGGAACCTGCTGCTTCAACGTCCCTAAAGCAGCCTATTCTAAACACTCATCGTCATACTCAGATTTGGTGTAGCTCTTGTAGGAGATGCTTCTTCTTCTTCTTCTTCTTCTTCTTTTTTTTTTTTTAGCAGATAGAGACTATTACAGAGCTCCAAAATGGTCAAAGTAGAGAAAATAAGTGACCAACTGCTGCGCAATGCTAACTGATACAAGTACAACCCAACCCCTATACCAAAGGCTCAGGGGCCATCAGAAAAGAGAGGGTGGAAAGACCATAAAAGCCAGGGGACCGTGATGCCAGCTGTGGAATTGTGTCTCTTAGAAAAGGCAGGGAAACTGTAGCCATGACATCTCAATAATGCTGTTGACTAAACAAGACCTGTACAATGACAATACCAAGTAACATGCCAACATAGATGGAAAAGACGTCACAAGGTCTCACCCTTGGTAAAGAGCCAGGGGTGAACAATGGCGGCTGAGAGGAATCCCTCTTCTCCTGGGGTGTGCCTCTGATAGGTTACCTCATCACAGGTGGTCAGCCCTAATCACAGGCCTGCATGAGTGATACTAAGTGGACTCAGTAGGCAGCAGTGGTGGAAGAGAGGGCATGAAAGAGGGGTGGAGGCACCCAGAAGGAGTTGCGGAGGGGAGGAGGAAGGGTGGACATGATGTAAATACAGTACTTATGTAAGAAATTCTCAAAATAAAAAACTGAATTAAAAAACCCCAGAAGCAATCTGTACTAAGGGACGCTTTTAAAGAGCGAGAACTATTTTGAAGTGTAAGAACAATGGAAGAAAACCTTTAAGTATCTTTGGATTTGGTCGCATACGATAAGAAACAGTGGCGTGTTAGAAACCGACAGCCGGAGGGAAGCAGAGAAAGTGATTCCACAAAGCACTGGCTACTTGGAAATGTGTGTCTCCAGCCCAGACCTTGGCCCTGAACTTCGGGCTCAGAGATCCAGTGGCCTCCTTGGCATCTGTCAGCACAGCAGGGGCACACTTTGTATTCTAGTTAGGAGAGACAAGGTCTCCTGGTTTTTGGACAAGGTGGAACCAACTATATCTCATCTCCCGATCCCCTCTGAAAACCTCTACCTGAGCAGAGCGTTTCTTTTCCTGAGGTCAGGAATGTGTCTTCTCACAGTATCTTGGAGCAACTGTTGAGGACAATTGTTGGACAATCCACACGGGCTCAGAATATCACATGGCCCTCTGCTTTCCCTGCTGAGCTGTGGCTTCGTTTCCTCCACCCCTTCAGTAAAGGTGCTCGCAGTAACCTCAGGATTTATAAAATTTGCAGCTTACCTTTGTGTCTTTGCTGTGGGCCCAGTGCCAATTCCTGCATGCCCTTACCAGCCATGAAAAATGAAAAGGTCTGTAGACTAATAAATGGCAGAGTAGATGCAGCAGATAAAGCCACGCTTCTGGACGCACCATAACGAGAGCTTATGGGAGATGCTGAGAGGATGTGTATAGAGTCCATTGGAGGGTGGACCCCACCACACTTGTTACCTTTGACTGACAGCAGTCAAAACAGGGGACAAAATTTGCATGGCAATAGTATATTGAAATGACCCTGCGGCTGTAAGCCCAAGAAGACCCAGGCCTCTATCTCCTCTCTATCTCTACTTAGAGTCAGGGTGATCTCATCCTGAATTATGGCTGCGAACACCAGAAAGTACTGACTACTTGGAAATGTATTGTCTCCAGCACAGACCTCGGCCCTGAACTTCAGACTCATAGATCCAATGGCCTCCTTGACATCTGTCTTGGAAGTCTAAACATATGACTGACACTTACTTCCCAAATGGAGCTCCTGATCAGTCTTCACACACCCTTTCTCTGTCTCAGAAAGTGGAAATTCCAGTCTCCTGTTGCTCAGTTTTCTCTTTCACCCAGCCCTGCCTTTGACTGAGCTAGAAACCCTGTCGGCTGCTAGCTTCAGAATGTACCTACTATCTGACACATCTTCCTACTTACACTGGAAATCTTCTGACCCAAGACTCCATCATGGCTCCTTCGGTGAACCACCAGCATCTCTCACTCAGCACCTTGCCTTTTCCTTGCTACCTATAGTCTGTGCTCACTCCAGTAGCTCAATGTGAGGTCACACTTTTGACAAGGACTGTCATGTCTTTGAGAAGATCAGCTCAGTAGAGTGGACAGAAAACCTCATTGGTAGCTGCTTACACGTCAGCTCTTTTTACATCTCAAAGTTGCTCTGCATTCCCCCATACACAACCCGCCTCTGTGCGTGCCTGTGTGTGTGTTCACATGTGTGTGCGTGTGTGTGTGTCAGAGTGGGCCTTAAGTCTAATTGAAGAGCTGTGGGTTACCACTGACACACGAGGGCCACTTTTCTTGTCCTTTACGACTACCTTGCCACACTGGTGTTGTCACAGTTTACAAGGGGAGCTGGGTGGGACTGTTTAGTGCTTCCCTCCCTTGGCAGCTTGCATGGTATTTTCTGGAACTATGGAAGCTGGACTGCAGGAAAGAGGCTTTCAGGTCAGATCCCACTTCAGTCATTTGAGTTGTGTGTCCTATAAGGATGTAGTGTCTTCAGCAACAGGGGCCCACGCTCAACCCTTGAGAGGCAACCAAGGGCCATATTAATGATTTATCTTGTTTGAGGAGTCCCTTGGACTACCCTGACCAACCCTTCAAAAGGCGGTTTCCTTGCTCTTGTGAGAATTGTCAGCCCAAGTATCTTAATTTACATTAAGATGTGTGTGTGTGTGTGTGTGTATGTATGTATGTATGTGTGCACGCGTGTGTGTGTATGTATTACTTATATTTATTATGTATAATTTTAGGTAAATACAAAGTAATCTGATTCCTTGGGACTTTATCAATCAACATTGGTGTTATTTGTCCCTCCTCCTCTTGTGTTGACCTCCATCTTCTCCTCCCTCCTCTCCAGCTGGAGCCCCCTCCCTGTTATTCTGTTCCCCCTCTTTATATCACCTGTATCCTGCCGTTCCTCTCCCTTCCCGCAAGGTACCATAAGCCTGCCTGCTTTCTGTGGCTGCTCCATGTTATATACGCCCATCTGAGGATCTGGAACAAGGATCTGCAGAGGAGAGAGAAAATGCAGCATTTGTCTTTCTGGATCTGGGCTACCTCACTCAATATAATCTTTTCTACCTCCATTCATTTACTAGAAAATCTCATTAGTTAATTTTTCTTTGTAGAAGAATGGTTTTTAATTGTATTTTGTACTACATCTTCATTATTAATTCATCTGTTGAATGGCATCTAAGTTGTTTCCATTTCCTGGCTATTGTGAATACGGCAGCTACAAACATTGTCAAGTAAGTATCTGTGGAAGAGAATGTGGGGTCCTCAGAGGCATATGCCAAGGAGTGGCATAGATGGGCTGCCTGATAGATTTACACTTAGTTTTTTGAGGACTCCCTACACTGGTTTTCAGAGCAGCCTTGCTAATTTATACTCCCACCAACAGTGAACAAGGGATCTGCTTTCTTTTCATCCCTCTAGTATGTGTTGGCAGTTCTTATGTTAATCTTGGCCATTTTAACTACGATAAGGTGAAATCTCAAAGATATATTAAAATTTGCATTTCCCTGATAAACCCCAGTAGCAAAGACACTGAGAGAAACAATAAATGGGACCTCCCGAAACCGAAAAGCTTCTGTAAGGCAAAGGAAATGGCCAACAAGACAAAAAGGCAGACTACAGAATGGGAAAAGATCTTCACCAACCCCACATCAGACAGAGGGCTGATCTTCAAAGTATACAAAGAACTCAAGAAATTGGTCATCAAAAGAACAAAAATCCAAATAAAAAATGGAGTACAGGCTTAAACAGAGAACTCTCAACATGGGAATCTAAAATGGCTGAAAGATACTTAAGGAAATTCTCAACATCCTTAACCATCAGAGAAATGCAAATCAAAACAACTCTGAGATTCCATCTTACACCTGTAAAAATGGTCAAGATAAAAACACTGATGGCAACTTACACTGGAGAGGTTGTGGGGAAAAGGGAACACTTCTGCATTGCTGGTGGGAATGCAAGCTGGTACAACCCCTATGGATGTCAGTGTGGCGATTTCTCAGAAAATTAAGAAACAACCTTCCTCAAGACCCAGCAATACCACTTTTGGGTATATATCCAAAGGATCCTAAATAGTAACACAAGGACATGTGCTCATCTATGTTCATAGCAGCATTGTCACAGCCAGAACCTGGAAACAACCTAAGTGCCCCTTGACCAAAGAATGTATAAGGAAAATGTGATACATTTACACAATGGAATACTACACAGCAGAAAAAAATAATGACATCTTGAAATTTGTAGGCAAATAGATGAAGTTAGAAAACATCATATTGAGTGAGGTAACCCAGACCTAGAAAGACAATTATTATATGTACTCACTCATAAGTGGTTTTTAGACATAAAGCAAAGAAAATCAGCCTACAAATCACAATCCCAGAGAACCTAGACCACAATGAGGACCCTAATAAAGACATTCATGGATCTAGTCTACATGGGAAGTAGAAAAAGACAAGATCTCCTGAGTAGCTTGGGAGGATGGGGACCATGGGAGAGGGTTGAAGGGGAGGGGAGAGGATGGGAGGGGAGCAGAGAAACATGTATAGCTCAATAAAATTAATTTTAAAAAAGAATGAGAAACACTTTTGAGGTATTTCTTAGCCACTTCTATTTCTTCCACTGAGAACTGTGTCCAGATCTCTAGCCATTTTTTGAGTTGGGTCATTTGTTAACCTGACTCTGAGTTTTGAGTTCTCTGCATATTCTGGGTATCAATCCCCTGTCAGATGTGTATCTGCCAAAAATCATATCCAATTCTGTGGGTTTCGTCTTCATTTGGTTGATGATTTCCTTAGCAGAAGATTTTCAGTTATGTGACATCCCACTTGTCTATAGTTGACCTTAATGCCTTGCCAAGTGTGGTCCTGCTCAGATAAGTCCTCTCATGCACCCCTATCTTTTAGGGTACTGCCCACATTTTCTTCTAGTGGTTTTAGTGTTTCAGTTTTCAAATTGAGATATTTCTATTAAGTAAACCTACAGATTAATTTATGAAAATATTTCATAATTTTCATATTGGGCTTTTAATTCATGTGTAAGCTCGGCATATCCTGACTGCATGTATTTATTCCTCAAGATCTCTCATCCATGCTTCGTGGTGTTTATTATATAAATTTTGCAAATATGTTGCTGCTGTTTATAATGGTTCTTCTTAAAAATTCCAATTCTGGCTTCATCTTAATATGTCAATACATTGACTTTTGTCCAGAAGTCTCGTATCTGGTGACTTTGTATACTTAGTAGTTCTACAGCATTTACACAGGTCCTTAGGATTTTCTACCTCTGTTGCTTACAATGATGATTTTACTTCCACCTATCCAATCTGTGTGCCTTTTACTTTTCTTTCCTAGTCACAATAGTTAGGACCAGTAGTAACTGAGTTATTTCTCTATTATATACATATAAGTATATATGTATACATATAAACATATATTTGTATATATGTTTGTGTACATTTTTACGGAGAAGTAAATATATGTACATGTGTATTCTCCGTATATATGTACACAAACATACATATTGTGGAAATCAGGAAACAAATTATAGGGATTGGTCTTCTCCTACTTGGGAGATAATTTTTTCAGGCTTTAGAAATTCCCTCTTGTTCCTATTTTACTAACATATTTTATTACGAATGGATGTAAAATGTTGTCAAATACTTTTGCTACATCAGTCGTGATCATATGCTTTTGTAGTATTAATCCATTGATATGGTGATTTACATCAACTGATTTTTCACATATTGGACTAGTCTCCACTATTACATCGAACCCACATTTGTCGCTCTGTTCACCCATTTATATATTGCTGTATTCAAGTTGCTCGTTGTCTCAGAGGAGATTTTGCCTCTATGTTCACAAGACCTACTGTCCTGCAGGTCCCTCTCCTTTGTCAGGCTTCATACACAGCCAAGGTAATGGAACTCTGTAAAATAAAAATCATCCTCTGCTCCTATTTCTGAAAAACTTGGGTTTGGCTCCATTTCTTCTTTAATGTTTATTGAATCCACTGGTGAATGCATAGGAGCCTTGTCCTTTTTAAAGGGATTTTAATTAGGACTGCAATTCCTTAAACAGATAGACCTAGCCCTTTAATAGATACACCTGTTCAAGTATCTGTCTCATCTTGAGGGAGTTTTTAGAAGTTTATAAATCTCTCAGTAGTTTTTCCTTTGCACATAAGATGTCAGATTTATTGCCATGTGTTCCTGCCTTATTTTCAACATTGTCCCTTGGTCACTGTTTATCATCATTTGGTTACGAGGTGATTATCATGGTTTCCTTTATTCTGAACAGAACAAGGAGCTTTCTCCAGCTTCTTGATTCTATGTGTTTACTCTATGTAATTGCATACTCTGCATTGATTATGATACAAGCAGTGATCTGCAGCCCCTGAGTCCCTTGTGCTCCCCTTCTCAGGGTATTCTTTCCTCCCTCCCTCCCTCCCTCCCTCCCTGCCCCCTCTCATACATGGGCCATGATGCCAAACACCATATCATCATGAAACTGTATGCCAGCACCACTCCTAAGCCAATGCCAGTGGCATGCTCTTGACCCAGAACCATGAGCTACAGAAACCTCTTTTCTTTACAAAGTAAAAATACATAAGTGAAGGTTCTCCATTTGACAATAGCTCTTTTAGAGCATGGCTGCTAGTTCCCCGCCTCCGTCATGTCAGCATTGCGTTTCTGCTGACTGGCTGTGTTCTGACTGAGGGTCATAATTTTTGTGCTTCTTTTATATACCTTTTATATACAAAGTACACACTTTGGTAAGTTTCTTGGAAGGTGCCAATCAATATCATACAACACAATTCCCGTAAACGGAATTTTTTCTGATCCTCAAAAATCATCTTTTACTTCATTAAATTCAATCTGTTTCCTCATGCCCTGGAAACCTCTGAAGTGATCTCTGTACTTGTAGGTTGCTTCTCAAAAGAATTTCATACAAATGAAATCACATAGTTTGACATCTTTTGTACCTGACTTCTTTCGCTTATCATAATGCCTTTGGAGCAGAGTTGCTGTTTCACGTGTAAATGCATTCTTTTCTTTCATTGAGGTCTAGCTGCTTTTTAACACACCACTCTGCTCATTCACCATGATTCTGATGGGTATTGGGATTGTTTTCCAGTTTTGGCCATCATGACTAAAGTTCATGGAATATTTGAGAGCAAGCATTTTAAACAGCCATGTCTTCATTTTTCTTGGGAAAGTATCTACCAGGTAGTGTCTGCAGGGTTCTGAACACTGTTGGTTTCTTCCCTGGTCTCAGTTAGTTTCCTCAATACACAAAAGAAACAACAGGCATCACTGGGCCAGAGGATCTCTCTCTCTCTCTCTCTCTCTCTCTCTCTCTCTCTCTCTCTCTCTCTCTCTCTCTCTCCACTAG
>PVIU01007858.1:0-88133 GCA_004026605.1 Ondatra zibethicus | reverse complement strand
GGATTCGGTTGTTCTCTGTTCCAGTAGAGGATTGTGACTTGTGAGTCTACCCTAAATAAATAACTGTCTATTCTCAATTCTGAGCTAGTGTGGTGATGACGAATTATCAAGTCGGCACAAATCAATAACCAAGCTAGCTCAATAGAAACAGGTATTTTTAATGAAAAGAAAAAGGGGAGCTCACTCTACCAAAGTCGCAATCCAATCCCTCTGGCGGACACCGCATGGAGAGCGAGCGTACCTGAGTTCTCCCGATTTTCTACCTGGGGTCCCAGTAGCCACACCCCAACTTGATGTGATTGGCTAGTGGCTCTTCCCCCATCAGTGTGGGATTTCTTATAAGCATCCTTCTTCAGAGAATTCTGCTGTACCAGGTCCGAAAAATGGTTTGGCTCACCCTGCTTCTGTAGAGGACCCAAGTTTGTCCCCACAACACACAACTGCCTGTAACTCCAGCTTCAGGAGCCCCACACCCCCTTCCTGATGGTAAAGGCACCTGTACTCATGCATATATGTACACATACAAAATTAAGATAAATCTTTATAAAAGAAAGCTACCAGTGCATGAAGCAGACAAGGGACTGTTTAGGGGGAAATAGCTGGTGTGCCTGGAACCTATGGCATTTATTGTTGTGCAGTAGGAACAACCCCCAGTAATTCCAGGTGTGATAACCAATCGAATAATAGCTTTCCATTTGGGTATTGTGTTGTTGCCCCCATTCTACAGATTCAAGAACTGAGGCCCACAGAGATACCCTTTATCTAGTAGGTGATAGCCTTTCTGTGGGTGCTTAGTCCTTTCAAAGTCTCCCCCCTCCATTTTCTTGTTTGTAAAACAGAAATATATATTATTATAAAGATGATTCCAATGAAATAATACAAAGCTACACTAACTATCCAATTAATAGCTAGTGCTCAAATAATGATAGCTGTTGCTTCTAGTTATTTTTATGGGCTGTGTAGACTTCCTCAGGCAGGAGCACTGTTGTTTACTCCATGAATCAGTGATTGACAGCTTAGCTCTCTTTATCATTTTTATCGATAATCCCAGCAAGTCCATTTGTATAAATTACTAGGTAGGAAGGAGCAGAATGGGTGTTAGTTACCTTGGGTGTGCCTCCAGGCTGGAGTTAGGCTGTCAGTCAGAATACTGTTCGTGCTGATAAAACACTGAGCAGAACGAGACGAGCACTTAGATAATGCGGTTGATGGACCTCACTTTTCTAGCTCTTTAGATCTAAGGGATGGCCAGACTGTCAGGTTCTTAGGAAAGAGAGAACCAGCTGCCTTCCATGTCACCATGTCAGAGCTGAGGGGACCCACAGTGATGGGCTCTTCTGAGAGCCACTAAAGGAGCCACTTTGTGTAGCCTTCATTGCCAGGGTCTGGGCAGGGTCTTGGATGCTGTGGACTGGGTAGGAATTACAGGACCCCAACCTGGACTGAAGATCTGCACACAGTAGCTAATTGGCTCCTGGATGATCCACTCCACACACACATCACTGTGTCCTGGGCCCAAGTCTTTCAGTCCTGGGACTACATACTGTGGGTCCCAGCTGCGTTTGTGTATCAAGGTCCATAGCTACTAAGTGCTGAGCTAAGGATGGGCCCACAATCTGGTCCTTCAGGGACGGGATGGCATGGGTTTTCTTGGGTCACCCTCTGCCTGGGTACAGGTCTCTGACCTGTGCCAGCACCCCCAGCATCTCCCCTACTTTTGTTGTTTTACTTTCTGATCAGAGCCAGGCGTGCATCCTAATTTTTTTATCTTTAGCCTTCATTCCAACAACTAGGATGAGATTTAAAAAAAAAAAACCACAAAAAAAAACCCAGCCTTTTTGTTGTGTGTGTCTGTGTGCATGCACACACACTTTGGGATCCGAACCCAGGTCTTGTGCCCACTCTGCAGATACTAGACCCTTCTGTGTTTGCCAGCCATGCCTCACTCCCACACATTAGGTCCTCAGTCAGTGTCTGAGGATGGACAGAAGCCATTTTGTGGCGAGTTGGCCTGAACCGTAGGGGAGCCTGGGTCTTTATTCCTGCTGTGCTCAGCTGTGTTGCGTTTGTCTGAAGTGTGAAGGGGAAACATGCCTGTCAGCAGCCCCTCGGCGTTCCCTGCTCGTTTCCTCATGTCAGCCAGGGTAGTGTCTTTTCTGCAGCTGAGGAAAAACCTTCCAGAGTGGCATTTGGGCCACCTCCTGAAACACTGCTTTAGTTACTTCTGTTAAAATAAACCTGTGTCCACTTGTAGAAGAATGAAATTGGGTCCCTAAGTCGTACCGTATACAAAATTAATTCAAACTGGATCTTTGACCTAAGAATTAATGTACAAGGTAAAACTGTAAAACTCTTAAATTTGGGATTAGGAAATGGTTTCTGAGATTACACCAAAAGCTGAAATAGCAAAGAAGAAAAAAAATATTATACCCTTAATCCCAGCACTCAGGAGCCAGAAGCAGGTGGGCTCCCTCAGAGTTTGAGATCAGCCTGGTCTACAGGAGTTCCAGGCCAACCAAGATATGTGATGAGAGTTTGTCACAAAAAAAAAGGAATCATATTAAAAAAAGTTTAATGCACTGTAAATAATAGTATCATCCCAAGAGGTGAAAAGACAAATGAAATTGGACATTGTTTCATAAATCACATTTTTGAGAACAGACCAGTGTCTTTAGAATTCCAGCAGAAATAATCCAAATTAAAAGCAGGCCAAGTCTCGGAATGGGCATGTCCTTGGGAAAGAAGTGTGAAGTTCCAGCAGGCCCACGGGTGATCAGCCGTCACCATGAGGAATCAGCAGAGCCAGGCACTGCCTTCAAACTCACGACAGTGCAGTTGAAAGGAGGCTGCCAGTTATGGGTTGTTGTGGCACATGCTAGTAGGATTTGCTGAAGGAGACAGGAGGATCACAAGTTCAAGGCCAGCCTGGGCTACACATTTTAAAATCAGGCTGTGGTGGCACATGCCTTTAATCCCAGCACTGAGGAGGCAGAGGCAGGCGGATCTCTGTGAGTTCAAGGTCTACAGAGCGAGTTCCAGAACAGCCAAGGCTGTTACACAGAAAAACCCTAACTCAAAAAAGAGAAAAGGAAAAAAGAAAACGGACAGGAAGAAAAAGGAGGCAAGAATGAGTGCTAATGAGTGGAGACTGGCGCCTTCCTGGTTGCTGATGGGACTGTAAAATGGTACAGAATGCACTTCTCCAGAATACTGAGAGTGTTAACAAGACCCCGAGTCTACTCCCAAGTGTGTAACTCAAGATAAAAAAAAAAAACAAAAAACACTTAGCTGAAAATTTCTCTGAATGTCACAACATCATTCATAATGAACAGCCTAAAAGTTGAGACAACCTGAGCGTAGATAAAATTGGTTGATCTTCACAGTAGAGTTAGCACCATAAACAGGCACTAAGGACTGACCCATGCTACGGACAACATGTATCATGAAACATTTTGCTGAAGTTGTGTGACCGCAGGCAGTGGTTCCATGTGAGCCAGAGGGACTGTGAATGCAGCTCAGTAGGATCGCAGTTGCCTAGCGCTCATAAATCCTGGATTTGTTCCTAAAGGCAGGAAGAGCCAGGAATGGAGGAGCACAAATGGAACCCCAGAAATTGACAGGCCAAGGCAGGGGGGTCGTGAGTTCCAGGCTGGTCTGAGCTGGGTAGTCAGTAAGGTAAAGCTGTGGAGACAGTCAGCCTCTGCCTGAGGCTTGCGGCTTGCGTAGGGGTGACAGAAGATGGTGGGTGGTTATTAATGGCATGGGTTTTTTTGTGGGGTGTTTGTTGTGATGGTTTCATTATGCTTAGACATATTAAAAACATTTGCGCCGTGTACCTTAAATGGATGAGTTGTCTGGCATGTGAGCTCAGAAACTTTGAAAAGTGGACGTTTTATTTCTGCCATGGCAGATCCAGATTGAGCTGCAATCTTTAAACACAGCCACATACCAACCTGCACTGAAACCTGTACATGTTGCTTGCTGCATGGAGTAGGGTCTGTGTTTCTTCAGGGCCCAGTGTGGCTTCTGATACTTGGTAGCACCCAAATATTCATTGTACTGAAATGACATTGGTCCTGTGGTTAGTTTAAAAGGACAAAAGTAGGGCTGGAGAGATGGCTCAGAGGTTAAGAGCACTGATTGCTCTTCCTGAGAATTCAATTCCCAGCAACCACATGGTGGCTCACAACCATCTGTAATGAGATCTGGTGCCGCATACATGCAGACAGAACGCTGTATACATAATAAATAAATCTTTAAAAAAAAAAAGGACAAAAGTAACCAGTAATTGTTACTTTAGACTAAGGACTTTGTCTACCCACTGTCCTTTCCCTACCAATAATATCTACTGTGAGGCCACCAGTATAAAGTCCTGGAGACTCCACCATGAAGACCCTGCCTAGTCTTGGTCACTCCAAAGGACATGGTCAGATAGTTTCAATCCTTTTTCCTCACAGTAGAGACTACACCCCAACATGAGCCTAGTAGGGGTCACACCACACTCTGTCTATTGCAGACAGTTTTGGTGTTTTGGTTTTTTTTAATATTTATTTATTTATTATGTATACAATATTCTTTCTGTGTGTAACCCTGAAGGCCAGAAGAGGGCACCAGACCTCATTACAGATGGTTGTGAGCCACCATGTGATTGCTGGGAATTGAACTCAGGACCTCTGGAAGAACAGGCAATGCTCTTAACCGCTGAGCCATCTCTCCAGCCCTTGCAGACAGTTTTGCGATTTTACTTTTTCCCAACAAGCCAACAGTTTACTCAAGGAAATTCCACTATGACAGGCCATAGCCTCTTAGAATCCTTCTTCCCCCAAGAAAAGGAATTGGCAAAGGTAATATAGGTTCTGATATAATTGTCACAGTGCCCTTATTAAACCCAGAAGTGAGCTCTTTTGAGTGACAGGTTCTCTCCCATCCTACTCCCTAGGGGCCTCCTTGGCAAATGTGGCGTCTGTCTGCCCCACGTGGGCTTCAGCACATCACTCTCATGGCAGTTCACCTGGAAGTCCTGCTATTCTGTCCTGGCAGCACCAGGACATAACCCAGAGCCTTGTGCCAGTCAGAAACATGCTCTACCCCTGAGGCACATAACCTCCCTACCCCACCACCCAGATGGTCCATTTTACTGTTCTTCCCTCTAGGGCTGCCTGATCACCCTCAGTGGCGGAGGAGTCACTTTTCGTTTGCTTCAAAAGTTGTTCCAGTGGGTCTGGTGGCATGTGCCTAGAACCCCAGCAGATCAGGAGGGTCAAGAGTTGAAGGCCAACTTGGGCTACATAACAAGTTCTAGGCCAGCCTGGGCTTATATGAGGCCTTGACTCAAAAAGTCAAAAGTAAAGCAGAAGTTGCTCTTTTTCTTCAGAGTATTTTTTCCCCAAAATTCATCCTGTTACAAATATTGCATCCTTAATTTCTTTCCACTTAAAATTTTTAAAGATTTGTTTTATGTGAATGAGTCGTTTTGCCTGCATGTGTGTCTTCTATGTTCATGCAGTGCTGTCAGAGGCCAGAGATGGTGTCGAATCTGCCAGATCTGGAGCTACAGGTAGTTGGTTATGAACCATCACTTGGGTGCTGGGAACCTAAAGTCAACAACTGACCACAGGCAGGGTTTCCATGTTTGCCAGCGCAAAGGTTTCCTTAGTGGAAAAGCAAGCTTTGATGGCCAGGTCAGTGTCCTCATGTGAGAGGATCACTGGACAGTAGCTGATATACAGGACTCTGTGACTTCAGACGCTCTTTTCCCCCAAACTCTCAAATTCCTTGTGTACTGTGTTGGCCATTTTTAAAAAGATGTTCTGCTTGAGGGATCCTTGCCATGCTGTCCAGTGAGCCACAGTTGTTCGATCAGGATGTGAATTCTTCTTGAAGATTGACTTTTCTGGTTGTTTTAACTAGGTGACTTTCGCATGGTGATTGGCGAGGAAAAAGCAAAAGTCTTGAACATCGTGAAGCCCAACGTAGCCCATTTCCGAGAGCTCTATGGGAACATATTACAGGAGGACCCCCAGGTGGTGTACAAAATGCAGCAAGGCCGACTAGAGGTGAGCTGTGCGGGCCCTGACGCCTACACTGCCAAAGGAAGAGCTAGTATTTGTTTATTCGTTCATTATTTATTGATGTTTTCTGAGATGGTAGTGATTGAACCTGTGCCTCACACATCTTAGTCTATCACTGAACTACATCCAGCCTTCTTGGGACTTCTTGAGGCAGGGTCATTCCAAGTCACTCAGGATGGTTTTGAACTTACTCCATTATCTGGAAGCCTTGAACCTAGCAATCTTCTGCCTTAGCCCCCAAGAAGCCAGAGTTACAGGCCAGTTCACAAGGCTGGTGGCAAGAACTATCTTTTTTTCCTGTTACTAATTTGTTTAAGCTAACAAAAGGAACGTGCTTCATTGATATTTTCATGCATGTCTGTCCTTAGACTTTGTTCTCTTCACGCCTCAACCCTCTGAGTGCCCTGGCCCACTCTGGCCTGCTCTGTTTTGTCACCTAGTCAGTCACCATTCTGCTTTTGATCAAATGCGTTCCATTTCCTTCCCTACTTCCTCTTCCTGACGATGCCTTTTTGTCTAGTGAGGCTACCTTATTTCCCTTATGTCCAGCCCTGTCCATTTTCCTGCAGTTACCACGGTTTCATTGTCCTTTACAGTTCCATTATATATCTGTGCCACATTTTCTTTCCTTTTTTTTTTTAAGATTTATTTATTTATTAAGTATACAGTGGTCTGCCTGCATATGTCCCTGCAGGCCAGAAGATGGCACCATATTTTATTACAGATGGTTGTGAGCCACCATGTGGTTGCTGGGAATTGAATTCAGGACCTTTGGAAGTGTAGCCAGTGCTCTTAACCTCTGAGCCATCTCTCCAGCCCCACGTTTTCTTTTCTTTTTAATTATTTTGGACAGTCAGTGGCAGCCCAGGCTGTTTACTTCAACTCCCTATGTAACCAAGGATGACCCTAAGTTCCCGATTCTTCCTGAGTGTCAGAATTCAGGCATGTGCCACCGAGCCCCGTTTATATAGGGCTAGAGCTTGAACCCGGGGCTTTCTGCATGCTGGGTCTGCATCCCAGCCCTGCACCATACTCTCCATCCATTCATCTGTTGGTGAACAACAAACCTGGTTCTGTTTCCTGGCAATAAGGTGGCTGAGCCAAAGGCTCCTGTGGCATATTTACTTAGACCCCTTTAGGTCATACCCAGGAGTTAAGGTAGAGCCAGGTCTTTTGAGAACTGTCTATTAATTCATTAGACCATTTGTGACTATTCTGTCACCATGTTGCTTACCAGGTGACATTAATGCCATTTAATTGACTGGGCTGGCAAGATGGCTCAGAGAGTAAAGATCTCTTCCAAGCCTGACTCCACCAGTTATCTCTGGCCCCTGCATACCCAATGTGGCATGTTTGCCCATACCCATAACTAAATGTAATTTTTTAAAAAAGAAAAGGAAGGGAGGGACATTCTGCCTTTGGTGTTGTAGACAGATGTAACATACAGAATATCCAGGTTTCTGGCTTCCTTCAAATGTCTCATCAGGAGGGTTGTAAACATGAGTCCATCCCTGAGGCAAACCCCAAGCTATAACTTGTTTCTTTGAAAGTAACTGTGAACTGATTCTTATCCTCCTTCCCAGCAGGAATGGAGAACAGCCCATTGGTCCCTGTCAGTCACAGCCATGACTCTCCTGAGCTCCCCTCAGATAATTATTACCACACATGGTGCTGAGAGCCATCAGGATTTCTGTTTGCTCAGGTTTTCAATCATGTGCTGTAACCCACTAGGATTCATTTAGTTCTTCTTGTAAAGGCCAGACTTCCTGGGGACGTAGCAGGGGCCATCAACACTTTTTTTTCCTGGGGCCTTCTAGAGAGATGGCACTGTTAGGGTGATGGAGGTGGGGTAGGAAAGAGACCAGCTTATTAGTTCATGAATCTGGGGGGTAGCAGATTTCTGATCAGTAGGTCAGACTAGTGGGCTAGAGACCCAGGGAAGAGTTGGCACCGCAGCCTTTAGTCTAGAGGCAGACTACCTCTCCAAGGGACCTTGGGCATTTCTCTTGTAGCCTTCAGCTGACAGGAGCCTGCCCTACTGTAATGGAGGGCGATCAGCTGTATTCACACTCACCTGATCTAAATGTTAATTGCATCTTTAAAAATGCCTTCTCCTCAACATCCGGGTTGGTGTTTGACCAAGTAGCTGAGCGCTGTAGATTAATCAAAGAACACAAAACCACGGTACCCCACATTTTCTGTGTGTACAGATAGCACCAGTCTCTCCTTCCAGAAATATGATTTTACTTTTTCTTACTGCTTTGGCCAGGGGGAAAGAGTGACAGCCTCTGCCCAGTCTTACAGTGGCAGCTCTGATGTGTCCCCGTGGAGTTTGCTCATGGTACTCCTGGTGCCAATCTCAGGCACTAGGGCCTCTTCTGGCTCCGTGAGGCTGCTGGGAGCTGAAGGGCCTCAGGGTTCTTCCCACTCACGGAATACCAGGTCTTTACCTCTGACCAACCTACCCAAACAGCAAGTCAGATGAACGCCTTCATCTTTTTTGTTTGATGCTATTGTTTGGGACAGGGTCTCACTAGGTCCTAGCTGTCCTGGAACTCACTGTGTAGACCAGGATGGCCTGAACTTACGCAATGTGAGTGTGGCCCCACAAGACTTTGTGGAGTTGATTCTCTCCTACCTTGACATGGATCCTGGGGGTGGAGCTCAGGTCACCAGGCTGCCCCTGAAGCTGTTCTTTTCCTCGGTACTAAAATCTAAGCGGTTGTGAAGGTGCTGCTGAGGGAGGTGATGCTGCTTCTGCATGGAGCAGGCGGCTGCGCTCACGTGTAGCTTTCATGTTGTTTGTTTTTAATTCTATGAGACAAAATACACTGTATTAGGGAACTGGTCTGGTCTCAGCAGTAGGGATAACTTTTGATTCACTGGTCCCCAGGTAATACATAGTTTTATATCTGTCTTTGTCCTAGAACAGCTTAATGTATTTAGACTACATTAGAACAGAACCAACTGGGTGGCTCAGTCATTTGTAACAAGTCATGACCACTAAGTTAACCACTTACCTTCTGTGTTCTGGAGGGTTCAGAGTGAGGCAGGCCTTTGTCATCAGTGTGTCTCCTGCAGTCATTTGTGAAGTACAGCACTGGGGAAACAGGCCCAGAGCAGGGGCACGAATTCAGATCCCATTGTGTCTCATACTCACGTCCCCTCATGGCATTCAGAGTGAGGAGGAAAAGCTGAGCCCTGCATTTGATCTGGTCTTGTTAGCTGCAGCCTGCCTCCTTTAGCTGCTGGTTTAAGACAAGTTGAACATTGTAAACTTCAAATCAGAAACTGATCCTCCAAAGAGGTTTCTCTTGGAGCTGGAGAGATGGCTTTGTGGTTAAGAGCTGTTCTTGCAGAGAACCTGGATTCAATTCCCAGCACCTCCGTGGTGGCTGAAATCTGTCTGTAACTCTGATTCTGAGGGATCTGACACCCAGTTCTGGGCTCTTCAGGAAATAGGCACACATGTGGTGCACAGACATGTGCAGTCAAAACACCAATGCATAAAATAAAATAATTAAAAAAAATGTTTAAGAGGCTTCTTTTCTCACAAAGAAGTGAGATGTTCTAAAACCAGGGCTGTCCTTTTTAAAGGAACCTGTAATCCTGACCATGTAAATACTCAGTTTCTTATACCACCTGGGGAGGTGTGGTACTTATGTTAGAGGAAAGAAAACCTTATTTAATTACAAATGTGTGCATGGGAGTCCTGTATAGTATGAGATTCTTGTTTGTGGGATTTTTAAATAGAAGCCATGTGTCTGACTGTGTCTAGACTTCAGAGCATTTGCAAAGACGTCATCTCTTTCTCTTTTTCCCAGATAGATAAAAGCCCAGAAGGACAGTTCACCCAGCTAATGACATTGCCCAGAACCTTACAGCAGCACATCAATCACATCATGGACCCTCCTGGGAGAAACAGGGATGTGGAGGAGACCTTACTGCAAGTGGCTCAAGACCCCGACTGTGCTGATGTGGTGCGGCTAGGTGTGTCCACAAGAATGGTGTTAAGCAAGGGCTGGCTGTGGTGAAAGCCACCTCTCTCCTTCTGATGCATTGTTTCTTCCCTTGCCTAAGGAGATCAAGAGAGATTGTGTCTGGGGAGAAGAAAAACACGAACAATTTGGGGTTTTCCAAATCTCAGTGTTCACTTGCTTGAAGCAAGCCGTGGGAAAAATTTCAGGATCCTGGGCTCTAAAGCACTTCAGTGGTTGAAGTGCAATTCTTTAGGTTTCAAGAACATAACTTCTAGATGTCGTTTGAAAGCTGTGTCTGTCCCTGTGGTGTGGTGTGGTGTCCCTCTTTCCTTAAAGAGACTGATGGCATCTGCAGCTTCTCTCTGACTGGCACCAGGTTCTCTCCACCCCCCTGTTTCTCCGCATTCACCCCAGGACCCCCCTAATGTTCATCAGAATATTCAAATCTGTGTAGTGGGGGAGACCTGTGATTTCAGCACTCAGGAGACTGGGGCAGGAAATTTGCCAGTAGTTTATAACCAGCTTAGACTACTTAGTGAGTTCAGGGCCAACCTAGGCTGTAGCAAGGTGAGGCTCTGTCTCTTAAAAACAACAGAAAACTCTCACCCTTTTCTTGAGAGATCCACTTCTCTCTAGGGTAGCAAAGGACAGTAGGAAAGAAGTAATTATGAAACTGAAAATGACCCGTCTCTCAAACGAGTCCATTTTCCTGCTTTCCCTCAGTAAATATTTATTGATTGGAAATGTGGTTTACAGTAGGAATTTGGAGGGCGGCTCACAGCTAATTTGAGACTGGCTCCTCTCTCCCTCTCTCAGGAACCTGCACCAGGTTTCTGAGTATGCCCATGTGCTCACTCCCCTGTGGCCAGGACAGGCGGTCGCTGGGTTGCTGCTGTCCTGAGGTGATGGAAGACTTGAACCATGTGTCTTAGCGTATTCTCTTTATTTACTTTTACACTGGACACTTCTCTCCTCGATAAAAAAGAAACTTTTCTTTGACTCTTCTGCATCTTGGAACGCAGAACTAGAAGACATAAGCAGCTTTAAATTCCTAAGATGACCTTTGAGGATCTCCTGGCGCGCCTCTTGTTTTAAGGTGGCTGAGTTGCACCGCAGCCTTTGCCAGTGCTTACGCAGCTGGGCCTGACCCCAGCTGGCTCCGCAGTGCCCAGCCCTGTTCTAACACCCTCTTCAGTCACTCCTCCACTAGCTCTGTTGAATAGCTGCAAATGTCTAGTTTTAGATTCTTGAAAACTGCTACCATGACAGGCTTCTCTTGGTATCCTTTTTGTTTTTGTGTTTTGCAGGGGTCTCATCAATCGTCAGACCTTCAAGCATCAGGCAGAGCACCAAAGGCCTTTTTACTGCTGGTAAGAGCTTTGGAAACAGGCGCCTGTGGTGTACTCGCTGTGTGCCCACCGGCCAGAGTGGCTTCAGCACTGTTGGTTGAATGCGCATGCATCTCCCCTGTGCTGGTGCAGGCCTCACGCTTCACCCCCATCCACCTGGACGCTGCAGTGCCATAGACACAGCTGTGACTGCAGTGTGACCTGGTCATCTTCCAGCTCACTGTCTGAAGTGCCTCTCCTCAGTCCCGCTGAGAGCTCCTGCGTGGGGTTTGCTCTCACATTTCTATATTGAAGTCATACTGCGAAGCACTGCCAAAGCCGCTGTGCAGGGAGCTCCCTCCCCAGCACCCCTCACCGACACCTGCTTCCCTTGTGGTGAGGGATCCAGTCTCCCTGCTCTTTCCTGAGTAGTGGGTTTATGTTGCCAGTTCTCTGCCCTTCTGCTTTAGGTGCCATCTCCTGTGGGTGATCTGAAGGCAGTGCTTGGACCACCCAGCTATGTCCTCCCTGCCCTCCTGTCAGGCTTGCCCATTGGCATCGCTCCTGTCTCAGAACTGCTCTCATACTTGCAGTTTGGGCTAAATCACTACTGAAGGTTTGACACTGAGGGGAGGCACATGGTATGCTCTTCCTCCTCGGCTGCCCTGCGGGTCTCTGTCTGGTCCCTTTTGTCTGTGCCTTTCACTCTCTTGGTGCACAGACTCCTTTTGACGAGCAGGTTCCTGGAAAAGAATGAATTTGAGGACTGTGTTTGAAACCTTTTTTCTCTATCCTTACACATGGTTAGCATTTAGGCCAGGTAGAAAATAAAAATAATTTCCCTTCAAACCTTGAGGTCACTGGTTCTGGTGGTGCCCACCCATAATTCCAGCACCCAGGAACTCACAGTCTACTTAGCAAGACCCTATCTCTGAGCAAAATAGAGAAGGGAGAGAGAAACAGAATTTTGAAATAATTACTGCAATTATTCTCTCACTTTCCAGACTACTGTTGAAGTTCAAAGCCATGCTGCTCCTTAATCCACCAGGTGTGTTCTCTCTGGAAGCTGTGGTCTTCCTCCTCTGGGGCTCTGGGGGCTAGGTGGCATGCTGTTTTGATCTCTTCTAGCCATTCTCTCAGTGGGGAAACCCAGAATAGTCTCTCATTCCCCATTTGTTTTCTCAGTTCTCTGTCCTCAGAGTCCTTTATCCAGATGCTGGGCTCCTAGGCCAGGGGTTGCTTTTTCTTTTGTCTCCCATGTGTTAGCCACGTGGTCTTTTCCCTCTGCTCTCTGGGAGGTTTTCTCAGCTTTAGTTCTGAGCCTGCAGGTCTGTCTGTATGTAGGGAGTATTGGGTGTCACATCCTATACAGGCACTTTCCCACCGCGTTGTAGTCCTGGCCCCTGCTCCTTCGTCTTTTATTCCCAGCACTTTTGTCAAATATATTCTTAAGATATTGCCAAATTGTCCACCAAAGTGACTCTGTTGATGAGTAGGGTATGGGAAATCTTCCTCCTCCCCCTTTCCAGCACTTGGCATCTCCTTTGTTAGAGACCCATGCGTTAAGCATCTGTCCTGTGCTGGCTGCTCAGCATACGAAAGTGGGCTTGGGCCATCCTGCCTCCTGAGCTGGTGTGGCCACACATCTTAGAGTCTCACAGCCCAGAGCCCAGTGTGTGCCCATTGGAGTATTTGTTCCCAGGATATGGCGTTGCCTTCCTGAGTCTATGGAAAGATCTGGCTGGGTTTCAGCAGCGCTAAACACTAAGTCAGCTGCAGAAAAGATCTCCCACAACTCAGGGGGTAGCCTTGTATTTCTAACTAAGGTAGTCATTTATTCTGCGCTCCTGCTGGTGTGTCCTGGCAGAGCTGACATGGGTTTGCTTTTGTTTGCTTGGATGAATCAGGCTCTCGATTTGTGCTGTGCCTGTGGCTGGCTGCTCCTTGTGATATTCCTTGAGTGAGACTTACAGATTGGTTTTCTTGAGCGGGGACTTCCTGGAAGGAACACTTTTAGTTGTGGTAATGGTGTTATTTGGGTT
The DNA here is from genome assembly GCA_004026605.1 of Ondatra zibethicus. Lineage (NCBI taxonomy): Eukaryota > Metazoa > Chordata > Mammalia > Rodentia > Cricetidae > Ondatra > Ondatra zibethicus. The sequence goes on along the minus strand of PVIU01007858.1, from coordinate 74,712 downwards.
TGCTTTTCTTTTTTTAATCTTGTTCTTTCAGAAAGACTTGCCAAAATATTTATGGATTAAAATAATATGATGCCTGGGATTTGCTTTATAATAAATGGTAGAAGGTAGTGGATTCTGGACTGTTTCTGAGCTGGTGTGTTGTTGAAACCCAGTAAAGATAAGTAGGGTTCCATCAGTATTCTATATTCTATCAATATTTGTATATTTTTATTTCAGTCAGGGTATCATATAACCCTGGCCAGCCTCAAACTTACTATGTAGCCAAGGATGACCTCAAACTCTTGATCCTCATGTCTCTACCTCTAGTGTACTAAGACACCTCCACACCAGGGCCTCATTAACGCTGGGCAAGTGTTCTCACCGAGCCACACGCAGACAGTGTATTGCTGTGTAGTACAGGTTGACCCTGCTGCCTTAGCCTCTGGATGCCAGAATGTCTCTCTGTCAATGTCAGGTTGTATATGAGTATGTTGGGGACAGGGGATTTTAGGAAAACCAAGCTGTTTTCTTTACTGGACTCCTTTGGCCAATGAGAGGCTTCACTGCTCCATGCTTGTACACTGTGGGGTAGAACTAAGCTGTCATTTAAAACCTTTTTGACACTTTGGGTCCAAACAACGGAGAAACTGAAGGATTTCATTCCATTATGTGACTGATTTTAATAAAAGTAACTTGAGTTGTGGTGGTGTCTTACGGAGAGAAGCAGCCTCTGTGAAACTGAATAACGGTGCTGTCATGAGACATATCAAAATAAACCCAAAAACTACTTCTATTTGAATAGTGAAGATAGGACGGGGGGAAGGGGTGGCGGGAAGATCAGTGAATCTCCACCCTTCCTCCTGATAACCTCCAACCTGAGCCAGGCCCTAGTCTTTCCACTCACTCCTTCTGTTTGCCAGCAGAGGGCAGGGCTAGCAGAACCTGCCACTCAGGTTGGGGTGGTGGTGGAGTGCTGTCCTGCTTCCTCTGAACAATGCCTTGTTCCACCTTCTTTTCCAAGGAGCCTACACTGCACTGTAGGAGTTCATAGAATGCAGAAACTGTAGAAAATGATGGTCCCATAGTTCTGTGGGGCTTCTGGCCTCTGTGTATGGCTGTGGCTTGTGACATCTGTAACCAGCCCCTTGGATTGTGTTGGGAAGCATGGTCAGTGAGTGTGGTGTGCAGCATGACCCCTCTGTCTTCATGGCTTCTCTTGGCGATTCTCACCATCAGACACACTTGTAGTTTCAGTACAGAAGTATTGTGTTCCTTCTCTCCAGAAGTTTCTGCTTTAGGAGCTGATTTCATCTCTTAGACCTCGTTGTTAGCAGAGCAGCAGGGCTCTCATCAAGTTTTGTGGGTCATAGAGAACCGAGGCCAGCAGGGTGCCCCTGAAGAAAGCGCCCTGCTCTTGAGGTATCACATCTCTGCTAACAAAAGACCAGCTAAGCCAGGTGTCATTGTTTGAGCTGCAGCCCTTTACAAAGTTTCTCTGCTGGGCTAGAGGCTGCAGCAGTGTGAGTAAGCTGGTGTGGGGACAGGTAGGTAACAAATGCGAGTCAGTGACCAGTCTGAGAGACAGGCCAGAGCCCCACAAAGGATGGCCCCAAAGCTACATTCACCATTCAGGACTACAGAGCCTCCTTGAGGGCAGAGGGAGCCACTGGCGGGTGTAAGACTACAGCAGCAGCAGATGGAGACCAGCAGATAGCGTGCCAGCCAGCCAGCCAGCTGAGGGCCCTCCGTAGCCTGAACCCAGTCCAGGGCAGCACAGGCAGAGAAGAGAGCCCAGGGTGGTACCTGGGACACATGAGTGGGAGGCAAACAGTCAAACTCAACTCAAAAAGTTCCACAGTGGGAGGCAGTGGGGCCACCCTCTGAGGTGCTGGGGCCTGGGGAGAGTGTTTTCCTATTTTCCTCACCTGTCTTTATGGTCAATCAATTAACTCTAGGGGCAGATCCCTCTCCCAACTTCAAAAGATTTGGCTGAATTAACAAGACAGGTTTAGTCTTGTCCCTAAAAAAATATCCCAGCATGCCTCACTGCCTCTCAGCCCTTTCCTGAAACACTGTGGAGCCGATCGTTATTTTCTTCTTACATCATCTTTCTAACAATGTGTTTATCACTGAACATCCATCCTCTCCCGCCTTCCTTCCCTTCCAGCAGGGTCTGCATCTGAGGCTGCAGTGAACTCAGTTCTAGCTCTGGTCCCTGAGTTCTAGGACTGTAGATGTGTGTAGATGTGTACTGCCACACCCAGCTAAGTCTGAAGTTTGTCAGACTCTGCTGCAGCTCTGCCTCGGACGCCCTTTCCCGTGTGGCTAGGTCTTCATTTGGAAACTCACTGAAAGCATCTGGAGGCTTACTGACTTTCTCCTCAAAAGTGTAGATTAGAGTTTGAATTGTAGGTTAGAGTCCTGAACAGCGGAGTCACACCCCTGTCTTAGAGCGTTTTCTGGAGAGTCTGTTGCACTAATGGCCCCTTCTTGTTGATACTTTTTCTTTTTGAATTGAATGTATGATCTAAATGGATTTTTTTTCTCCTTTCAACTTGTGTTTGTTTATTTGGCCAGAGTCCCTTGCATGCTGAGCACTAAGCACACACCTTGGAGCCCCACAGCCCCAGACCCCAGTCCTGTTGGATGTGGGTAATACAAACAACTCCATCCTGGAGCTGCACTCCGCCCTCTCCATAGATCCTTCATGAGGCTTCCCACTTCCTGAGTCAGGTTCACCCACCTGTTCCCTGCGCTTCGCAGCCCTTGCTGTCCTTTGAAGAACACTTTGCCTGTTTCAATTTTATGAACTTGTTTGTTGAAATTTTTAAAACCTTTGTTGAAATTAATCTGTTTGTTCTTAACCTTGTGCAAGCCTCAGAGCCTATGAAAACCTGGCAGGATTGAGCGCTTTCAGGGTAGTATGGCTATGGACAGAACCCGTGAAAATCTAACTCTGAACCATCTACATGGAAGTGCACATAAACGGTGCACAGCAAACTTTCCTGCAGCTCTTAAGAAGCTCAGAGTCACAACCTAGCCTGTCTTGTGGACAGACCCTCTATTGCCTAGGCTAGCATCCTACCTATGAGAAACTGGAGGAAGGCTCAGAAAGAGAGAGTCACCATCACACCCGTCATCGTCTAGCCGGGCCCATAACCCGAGCCTCTGTGCTCTTTGTAGCACAGTTCCCTGCTACAGTCTGACAGAGCTGAAGGAGGAAGTGTGTTCAGCCAAGGGAAGCTTTTAATCCTCTAAGCAGCCGAAGGTGGCACCCAGGGCTGCTCAGCTATTTTCAGTATTTACCTGCTCTTCCAGCTCTGAGGAGCTCCTTGCTAAGTTTTCTGAAGGCCTCCAGCCATGACTCAGCAACCTGTGCTGCTGTGCTGAGTCTTGCATGTGTGACTGCCTGACTTCTGCTCAGTCTTCAGGTTGGTTCCACTGGAATTTGAAACAGCACCTTATGTAATGATCTTCCAGCACTAGTGTTCAGGTGGGTGAGGCTGGCCAGAGTCGTTGCTCCAGGGAGAAAATGAAGAGGGGTGGAGGCAATGAAAAGGCTGTGTTTCTCAACGAGATCACGTCAAGCCAGGAGCACATCCAGATTCATCACTAATGATTTTGGGAACCCTGCCTTTCTCCGTCACTGCCTGCAGTAGCCACAGGTTCCGAGCAGGCGAGGCAGCTTCCAAGTAACAGGGTCAGGTAGTTTAAAAGATCACTTCCTGGAATGAATAGTGCCCCTTGTCAACATGTTCACCAAGCCCACATCCAGGAGCATGCTCTTCCAACCACAGCACAGATCACAGTGTACAACTCAAAAAGGCTTCAGCTCTTCAGACCACACCCTAATGCACTGAGTGCCCATAACACGAGGAAGTCAGATCCATAGTAGCGTCCAGGGCTAATAACTAATAATTGGCAGGGCTGGAGAACACTAGCATACCATTTATCCCATTGTATGTTTCCCGTTATCCCTAGCGAGCCTCTTCTCTGGGGTCTTGTAGTTGGGATGAAGTCAGGGCTGTGAGGGCCAGCCTTCCCTCTGCCACTTCAGAAGACTCAGCTGTGTACCTGCTGTGTGTTGCTAGGTACCAGGTACTGCCCCAGGTGAAAGGGAACAAGGTCCTTGTCCTGGAGGAGCTGTCAGTCTAGGCAGAGACAGGAGAGTCAGCTGCAAACTCTGTGCGAGAGAGGAGCACCAGGCACATGCACTAAGCAGGAAGTAGTGAGACAGCCGTTGTTGTGGGCAGCCAGGGGCACATGTGGGTCACGGAAGCAGCGAGCTGCTGGCTGGGGTGCAGGTGCTCCTCCCTTCTGTGACCTGTGAAACTCTCGCTGCCAGTACCCCACACCTCAAAGACTTGCTATCCGAGGAAGTCAGTTCCGTGAGCCGCATGGTCTGCTCTGCTACAGGTCTCTCTTGGCCTTTAAAAGTTCAGCTCCAAGTCCTCCAGAATGCCCAGTCAGCCCATCACAGCCCCATCCCAAAAATGAGCCTCCGCTCAGAGTGACACCGGCAGTCACTGTCCGGCAGTGGCGTGTCCACTGAGCAGGACTCACTTTCTCACCCATGCTTCTTTTCTCTTGCAGGTGTGAAGAAGTCAGTGATTTACAGTTCACGGAAACTCAACAAAATGTGGAAAGGCTGGTTGAGAAAAACACCCTGACTTGCTGCTTGTGTGTGTTGTGTAGATTATGAATAAATGGCTCCGTGCTTTTTGATGGAGCTTTGTTTATCACTCTGGCTAGCTGCTTGAAATTGAGGAGACCAAGGTTTGCATCATACTTGGTAGGGTTTGGTTTGGTTTTGTATTTTGCTTTTAAACAGTGTTTCACTTTGTAGTCCTGGCTGGCCTCGAACTCTCCGAGATCCACCTGTCTTTTCAGGCTGCAAGTTTGGGTGCCTCCTGAGTGCCAGGATTAAAAGCGTGCACCACCATGCCTGGTTCACGTGTCAGACACTAACTCAGGTGCAACCCAAGCATGTAAGAGGACTTTGCATCCCAAGAAAATTCTTCTATGTACAGAACTGAAAACGTATTTTGTGATCAGGTTGGGGAAGGGGTTCTGACTTTGAGGACACAGAGTTGAAGTCATGAAAAGTGCTACTGTGCTTTTGAACTTGAAGCCTGGAAAGACTATAAACCACATAAGCTGGGCTCTCCTAGTGCTCTGCCCTCCACCATTGACTTTTAGGTTTTTTTTTTGTTGTTGTTGTTGTTAGTTTGTTTTGTTTTTGGCTTTTCTTTTTGCTTGGTTGTTGGTTTTATGTGAATGTTTGCACCATGTGTATGCAGTACCTGCACAGACCAGAAGAGGGGGTCATATTCCTGGACTAGAGTTACAGAGGTTATAAACCACGTGGGTTCTAGGAACTGAACCTGGGTTCTTTGCTAGAGCAGCTAGGGTTCTTAACCATTGAGCCATCTCTCCAGCCCCTTCTCTTGGTTTTTGCCATCAAGGGCTCACATGTGTCTCAAGAGTTTTCTGGATTCGTTTTTTACATTTGTATTTATTCTCCATGAAAGTGTGTAGCAGAATAACTTTTGGGTGTAGAGCCCAAGTCGACATTCTGCCCTGCTGTAACCCAGAAACACAGAACAGACTAATTCACCCTGCTTTTCTCTCATCTCTCTGCTCTTTGTCATGTTGGCATCCTACTAAGGGTGCTCCCACCTAATTAGGAGACTGCTAACAACGACTCAAGGGCCATCCCCATCAGAAAAGACAGAGACTCTTTGGGAACTCTCAGAAAAGCAGACATACTAGCCAGTTGTGGCGTCAACCTGTTGTTATTCTAGGAGGCTGGAGCCGGGGTTCAAGGCTGTCCTGAGCTGTGTAGTAAGAACTTGACTCTGTGTAAAAGGCAGAGAGGAGGGCTGGCTTTCCAGGAGCCCTGCAATCCTCTGTTGCTACTGCTATGACTGATCAGCCAAATGATGGAACCAGCTTGATGAGTTCACTCCTGAGCTGCTTACCTTACCATGGAAGGCAGCTTCCTCCTGAGCTCAGATGACAGGAGAAGAGCTAACTAATGTAAACCGAAGAGTAAGTACACCAGCAAGCAGTTACGTCATCCACCACAAGTGTCTTATCTGGTCCGTCAAACCTCAGGGTCTTTGTAGCCTTGTGTCCTCTCCATCCACCTCAGACTGTTTCCATTGCTCAGTACTTCTGTGCTGATCCTTTGATTCTGTTGTGAATTCTGACAACACAGGTTTTCCACCTTAGAATTCATCCCATTCCAACCTAACGAGCATACACTTAGTGTCTTAGCTTGGCTTTCTGTAACTTGGGGAGGAAAGGGTTTATTGCAGCTTGTAGTCTTATCCAGGGAAGTCAGAACAGGAACCGGAGGCAGGATCCGAAGCAGAGGCCATGAGAAGTGCTGCTTCCCGTATTGCTCCCCACGGCTTAGGCAGCTGCTTTCTCGCAGCACCCAGGCCTGCTGCCCACAGAGGGATGGGCCCCCCCACACCATCAATCAAGGAAATACCTCACAGGCTTGCCTGCAGCCTAGTCTGACAGAGGCACCTTCTCAGTTGAGGTTTTGTCTTCCCAGATGACCTTGACTTGTGTCAGGTTGACAAAATTAACCAGCGTACTTAGCATGTGAGTAAACTCGGTTGAACAAGGCTCCACTACCAACTCTGAACAGTGTTTCCCGCTGAAACAAGGATGGCATTACACAGCTCCTTCATGTGGTCACTAGTGCTCCTGCTGGCGCTGTAAGCCCACCTTTTTCTTTCTTTCAGTGGTGGTCACTGCCATTGTTTTTTTGTTTGTTTTTATCATGGCATCAATGATTTTTCCCCCATAGGAAGCTAATAGGATCCCTGCTGTTTATAAGACACTGGGAGCCTCCCCCAGGCTCATCCTCTGCCTGAGTTCTGTTGCACCTTCTGTCCCATATCCGGTAAAGCCTTTCTGTCTCACGGTAACTTCTGTGCACTCAGTAGAGCTTGGAAGGTCAAGTTCATGTTCCAGATGTGGAGCTGAGGTCTCCTGAGAGGAGAATACAGCCTAGGGTCATCAGAGCTAAGTAACAGCTGGGACACCGGCCCTGGCCTTTGGTCTTCTGTCCCCTGCCTTTTCCCATACAACCCGCAAGTTTTACAAGTCATGAACGTGTGAGCCTTCCCTTCCTCCTGCCCTGGACTCTTGCCTGGCCCTCCATGAATTCCTAGCAGCAAATGTATATCTGAGTTGGAGCTCATCAAGCAGGTATGTAAGGATGAAAAATGAGGTGTCCTGTGAGGAAAACTTCTAGGCAGGAAGTTCGTTCTCACTGCCTCCTCACAGCTGTCTCCTGGCTGTTCAACCAGAGGAGCCCCAGTTTTTTACATCTATAATGTTGTCAGCCCATACCAATATTCCAGATGGTGTCAGAATTAAGTGAGATGGCACCTAACGTGTTTCATAGCACACAGTATTTCTTCAAGCGTCTGCTAGTGCATTCAGATGGTGACTTTGGATGGGATAACCACAGATAAAACCAGATGTATCTGTCAAAGTTTTGTCAAGAGAACAAAAACTCCCCAGGTATATTGGATAGAAAGAGTTTAATACTAGTTCCCAAACATTGGAGGGGCCAGTAAACAAAAGAGATAGTACTTTAGAGGAGCAGAGGGGTGACATGCAGAAGACTAGGAAGTTGCTGGCACCCCTGGGCTGGAACCGACAGGCCCATACCTGCTGCTGTGTTGCTAAAGTTACTGCCTGTGATGATTTCAAAATATGCGTCAATGTTGGCCCTCCTCCCACCAGTGGGCGAAGTCTTACTCTTCCTTGAATATCAGCTGGCATTAGTGACTTGCTTCTAACAGATAGAATGCAGTGAACAAGATCTTAATGTGATTTCAGAGGCCAGCTCCTAAAAGACTAGCTTCCACTTGGCTCTCTACCTACTCTTAGAACCAACCTGCTATGTCTCGAGGAGGTATAGGCCACCATTTAGAGAGCACAGTGTATTTGATCTGGTAGGTGAGTAAGTAACCAAAGCTTTGTGATACCCCTGCCTGGCCTCTCTGCTACCTGCGCCCAGTCAGCTCCCTGCTCTAAGGTTGGCTAAGCACGTGAATGCTGTTCAAAGTAAGTTTGCTTGAGACCCATATGCCAAGTTAGACAAAGGGGATAGTGTCCTGCCACGGCCAGATGCTGCTTGGCAGTCCCCATGATTACTGCAGCTGCAGAGTGAGTTAGGCCTTGCCTCATCTCCCACACCGTTCCCCAGTCTTGGCAGCCGAGATAGCCTGAAGAATGGAGTTTCCAGGCTCGGGTCCCTGGCAGAAGAGAATGGAGCCGAGAGAATGGGTGTGACCAGAAGCACCTGGCCTGGTCCCCTCCTGGGGTGACTTAGCATCTGCTATGCCCTTCATTCCACATGGAGGCATCTCTCTGGCAACAGCTGCAGCCAACAACTTCAAGAAGCAACAAGCAAGGAAAGGAGGCTCAAGCTGGGTCAAAAGGACAGACATGTAGTTCTTAAAGCTGTCTCATTCTGCCCTGGACAGTGGTGATCCTCTTAAAATTACAACCCTAGATGTATACTGCTTATTCTAGAGACTACCATCCACACTCGCTGTAGAGAAGGGCAGGCGTTTGGGTGAAACCGTGGTAACAAGAACCCATTCCTTCATTCTGCGGCTGTGTTCCTGCTGTCCTTAGCCCGTGCTTCAGAGTTCCTGGCCTGTTGGAGGGACTCGAACCCTCACAACTGAAGAGCTGTCCTTTGTAGTCCAGCCACTAAATATGCCATCAGGATCTACTACTGAAGCTGGGCCGTGGTGGCGCACACCTTTAATCCCAGCATTTGGGAGGCAGAAGTAGGCAGATCCCTGTAAGTTTGAGGCCAGTCTGGTCTACAGTGAGTTCGAGGACAGCTAGGGTAACCCAAAAAAACCCTGTCTTACAAAACAAACTAAAAAGATCTGTTGGGCAGTGAGCCTGGTGAGTGCTTAGCGTTTCAAACGCTTCCCATGTTAACCCTCACAGCAGCCCTGGGCAAGTGCTGGTTTATCCTAACCTGACAGTTGAGGAGCTAAGACTCAGCTGTTCAGTAATTCACACTCAGAGCCACTCAGTAAAGTGACGGAGACTGGGTTCAGAGCCAACTCCTTTGAATGGTGTTTCAGTCGGTGCCTTAGCTGCCACCTATCTCGGCTGAGCAAGCAGAAAGAACTCTGAACAGTGTGGCTCTTGGTGCTGTTTCACCAGGTACCGCCTCTCGGATTCACAGGTCTAAAAGCAGTCCACTAAAGTGACGCTTGCCAAAGAGGCAGTTGCCCTATTTCTGGTTAGAATTCCCTGAAACGCTGCTTCAGAACTCACAGCTGCCATGGCAAGTAGTCTACATCCTGGAGATGGAGAGATGACTCAGTGGTTAAGAGCACTGGCTGCTTGTTCTTCTAGGAATTGGGTTTGGTTCCCAGCACCCACATGGCAGCTTGCAACCATCTGTAACTCCAGTTCCAGGGGATCCAACACCCTTTTCTGGCCTCTGCAGGCACTGTATACATGCCTGCAGACAGGCAGTCACACACAGAGGAAAAAACTTTTAAGATTTATTTTTAGGCCAGGCAGTGGTGGCACTTGGGAGGCAGAGGCAGGTGGATCTCTGAGTTTGAAGCCAGCCTGGTCTACAGAGCGAGTTCCAGGACAGGATCTATAGCTACTGGGAAACCCTGTCTCGAAAAACAAAGATTTAAAGTGTGTGTGTGTGTGTGTGCGTGTGTGTGTGTGTGTGTGTGTGTTTCTGAGGAGGCCAGAGGTATTAGATCCTCATGTATTTATGAGCCACCTCACATGGTGCTGGAAATTGAACTCGGGTCCCCTAGAAGAGTAATAAATAAACATAGAGCCATCTCTCTAGCCCATCAAAAAATAAAAGAAGGGAAAAATATAAAATAGCAATTGAGGAAGATACCTGGCATTACTGGCCTCCTGACATGCATGCATACATAAACATGCACATATATATATGCAGACAAAAGTGGCTGTAGAGATGGCTCAGCAGTTAAGAGCACTTGTGGCTTTTGCAGAGGATCTGGGTTCAGTTCCCAACATTCACAGGATGACTCACAACCACCTGTAACTCCAGCTCCAGTGGATCCAATGACCTAGTCCCCACAGGCACTGCATGTACACAGTGCATATACATATTTTCAGGCATGTGCAGTTAATAGATAGGTTTTTAAATAGGGAAGATGACCTAGCATTAAAGGGAGACCAGTAACATAATGTATAACTGGCCTCATTGATCCTACAACAAAGATAGGGCTTTTTTCTTTTCTTTCCTTGGCCATCAGGGAAACTGAGGACTGTAAAAGTCAAGTAGCAGGTGTGGTGTCATAGCAGGGCTCTGAATCCAGTCCGTCTGCTTCAAAAGTCTTCATCCCCAGCACATGGGCCCTTTAGAACTCAACTTCAGGGTGTGGTCCCTGCTCTCTGAGTTCACCCAGATGAAGTAAGTACCTTGCTTTCCAGTGGTGGCCACAATATAAAGACACCTGTATTCCTTCCATTTTCTGTTTCCTTCTGATATCAAATCAGGCTGCAGAAAATTCTCTCCTCAGGTGGCTTAGAGTGGAATTCAGTGGCTGAGCACTTAGCAGTGTGAAGATGCCTGTGCCTTGGGCTCCATCACCAGCATTTTGTCCCCCACAAAAACCTACCTAGAATGAGTCACCTTGGAGAGATGGTGTGTGACCTGACAGAATAGACCAGTAAAATGCTCTCCCTTTGCAGGAAAGGCAGACCAGTCACCAGATGTGACTTCCAGGGTCCCAGCTGCTTGTTGACTGCCTGTACCAAACCCATGCCTCTTCTTCATTACCCTTTCCCTCCCACCATCTGTTTTACCCCCTCAGCACAGAGGGAGACTGTTTTATAGCCCAAGGCCTCCACATTTATTAGTCTGAAAGAACAGTCAATGGGCTCAGTATTTTTAAACATTACAGGACATTCATAAATGTAAGTCCTCCCTTTAGCTTGTGTTTGTTGTCCTTAACTGATCCCTGTGTAACTAATCTAGGTGAGTTTACAGGGGGTTGTGTAGAAGTAGATGGAAGGATGTGGGCTGTGGAAGAGTAAAGGCTGTTCATAGGAGAGTGTGTTCCACCTGGTTTCAGTTAAGTGTCTGCCGATAATAAAGAGCCACTAGTCAATGTTGGGCTAGGGAGGGGTGTGACATGGTGGCTGTTGTTGAGATCTTGTCTAAATAAACAGGAGAGAGGTTGAGACTCTACCCTCACAAGACAACATGAGGAGTCATGAGGGCCACTCATTCATTTAGTCAAGTAAGTAACAAAACTTTAACAAATTCAACCAGGTGAGGTGGCACAGGTCTTTAATCTCAGCACACTAGAGGAAGGCAGATCTCTGTGAGTTCACTGATCGAACTTGAGTTCCAGGCCAGCTAGAGCTACATAGGGAGACCCTGTCTTATTAAAAAAAAAAAAAAAGGGAAGAAAGAAAGAAAAAGAAAAAAGAGAGGAAGGAAGAGAGAGACAGACAGAAAGAAAGAGAGAGAGAAAGAAAGAAAGAAAGAAAGAAAGAAAGAAAGAAAGAAAGAAAGAAAGAAAGAAAGAAAGAAAAAAAAATTTTATGGTGTGCTAGAATCTGGAGCACTGCCCCAGCTCTAATGATCTTACAATGCAGAAAGTAGTCACGTGGGTAAATTATGGATTCTGTTTCTCTATAAGTGCTTAATTGTAGGGATAATTATAATGTGCTATGGAGTTTCATCAAAGCAATGGCAAACATTGGTTGAGCCATTACAGTATGTCAGGTACTGTCCTAAGGACCTTCTACATACTTACTCATTTAATCCTCGCCACAGCCTTATGTAATAAGACTCCTTTTATCTCTGTTTTCTGCATGAGGCAACAGAGGCTCAGAGATGTAAGATCTTGTGTACAGTGTTGCAGGCAATACATGGAAGCCAGGATACAAAACCGGGCCATCCAGTTCCAAAGCCCTTTCTCTTTCACCCTCTTGGTTAGAGCACTTTTAATTACTTACTGTTTTAGTCAGGAGAGAGAAGCAAGTGATGCCTGGCTGTTGCCATAAGAGCAAGGAGAAGTTGCCCAGAGGAGAGAGCAAAGTGTCTCAGGCATAGGGTGTGGATATTTAGAAGTTCTGAGTATAGAAAGTGAGAGATTTAGGAAGCAATTGGCCAAAGATGAATAAAGTAGCAGGCAGATTCTGTTCAAGAGTGGGCCTACTCTAGAAAGGCCTCACAGGGCCTATTAGATCAGTCCTGATCCCCAGAGCTGTGCTGGCCAGCAGAGAAGTCTGTATTGGTGTCAAAGCATGGTTCACACTTTGTAAGAAAGACTAGTTAAGGGTAGAATGGTTGAGAATAGGCGGCAAGGGAGTGATCTGGGTGGTGGTAAAGAAGTAGACTCAGTACACACAATGGCTGACTATGAGTTCACTGATTGAACTTGAGTTCCAGGCCAGCTAGAGCTACACCAAGAAGGTGGCACCAAGGTTCTGGCTGGGGGGCGGGGCAAGGAGGACAGAGTTGTTCATATGTCTGGAGACCCAGAAGAATAGATTTGGGGATGTGTGAGGACAGTGATATAAGTTCATGACTGAGCATCACCTGAGATGTGTGTGGAATATGTTCAGTAAAGCATTGTGTCCAGAGCTGGAGATGTCGGTGTGAGTCTCGGCTGTTACCAACACCATGACAGTGGATGAGATATCTCCAGGAAGCCTGCAGAAAGCAGAGAGAAGATAGTCCAGGCTGCACCCATCACACAGCAGGAAGGGAGCAGGCAAAGTCAAAGTCAGAGAGACCTGTGCAGTGAAGATGTGTTTGTGTCTGGCGCTTTTCCTAAACAGCCTGTTGCCTCTTGCAATGACTGCATCCCTGAGAGAGGACTAATTTTCCTCCCTAATTGCCAACAGGCTTGGCACCGTGACTTATGTTGACCAATAAAGTGAGAGTGGGAATGGTGCTTGTCAGCCCTGAGTTTGCTCCTTGTCCCTCAGCCACAGACTGGGGGATTCCAGATAAATGCTGCTCTAGCAGCTGGAGCCTGGTGTAATGACCACATGGAGCAGGGTCACAGCTGACCCATGATCCCCCCATAATTTGAGTGAGGATTATCTGCTGTCGTCTGTGTGGTTTGGAAACCACTTGTTGCTGCTATTACACCTAGCCTGACCTGCCTGACAAAGACTTAGATAGAAAGGGGCACAGAAGTTTGTTGATTTTTGACAAGGGCACCAACACGTAAATGGGGAGGGAATAACCTTTTCAATGACTAGTACTGGAGAACTGGATACCCACAGTCAAGAAAATGACATTGAACCCTCCTCACATCCCATCTACCATACTATCTCAGTAGATCAAAGACTGAAATATAATAGCTAAACTACAAAATTCAGAGGCAAAGGTATGAGTCTCAGTTGGCTTCTCAGGCACAACTCCCAAGTGTAATCAATAAGTAGTTAAACTGAGTATCACAGGGCTAGGGATGATCTCATTTGGTAGAATGCTGGCCTAGCATGTACAAAGGCCTGGCTCCAGTCCCCAGCACTGCACAAAGAGGTGTGGTGGTGCCTGCCAGTTATCCCAACCTACAGAGAGGGAGACGGAACTAGTTCAGGTCAACCTCAGCTGTATGTATATTGAATTGGAGGGCAGCCTAGACTATATTGAGGCATTGTTTATAAATAAGTGTTTGTGTGTGTATGTGTGTGTGTGCGCGCGCATACAGGGTCTCATCCCAGGGTAGCCTCAAACTGATTTTGTTACTGAGAATGATTTTGAATTTCTGATCTTCTTGTCTCTACCTCCAGATTACAGTTGTATACAACCTGGTTTGAAGATCTAAAACTTATGTTTCAAAGAGCACCATCAAGAAAGTAAGGTGGGTGCATGCCTTTGATCCCCAGTATTGGAGTCAGGGCAGTTGGATTTCTGTGAATTTAAGGCCAGTCTGGCCTACATAGTCCACACTGTCTAGATAAATAAACAAACCACAGTGAGATACAGTTCTACAGCCACTAGGAAGGCTAAAGTGAAAAAAACATTCTAACAAATATGAAGAAATTGGACCCCATTTGTGCTGCTTATGGGAACATAAAGAGGTGAGGCCACTTTGGAAAACATTTGGGTAGTTCCTTACAAAGTTAAACACACAGTTGCCATATAACCTGGTGATTCCACTCCTGGGTCTGTATCCAAGAGAAATGAGTACATACATCCATACAAAAACCTGAACATGGCTGTGCATAGTACCCTCACCCACAACAGTTAAATGAAAACAATCCCGTTTTTATCGGCTGACAAGCGAATAAATTAACAAGTGCCACACAATGGACTATTTGTCAGCAATCGCCACAAAGAATAAAGAAGCCGAGGAGATGGCTCAGCTGGTAGAGTGCTTGCCATACAAGCCTGTGACTTGAGTTCGATCCCCAGCACTCTTGTAAAAATGTTGGACGCCTTAGCATGTGCCTGCAATCTTAGCACTGCGGAGGAAGAGAAGGGTGATCCTGGGGCTTACAGCCGGCCAGTCTTGCTGAATTGGTGAGACTGTTGCAGCGGGATAGTCTCTCTCAACAAAGTGGAGGACATCTCTCTGACTTTGTTTACTCTCTCTATATCTCTTCCAGCCTGACTATATTCTGCTCTGCCATAGGCCAAAGCAGCTCTACTCATTAACCAATAAAAATAGCACATTTATAGAAGGACATCCCACATCACCTCATCAGTTGACCCTCTCAAGAATGTTGAGGCAAAGTGGACAGCCTTTGTATGGTACTGTCCAGACTACCAGAGATGAAGGCTTAAGCCTGGCAGGAGACTTTTCCTTCAATGTTACCATGTTCACAGTAGAACTCAGCTGTGAGCCATCAGAGTCAAGAGTCTTGGCAGCTGAAGGAATGTCTGCCCCTTTCTAGAGAGGAAATGGTGCTGAAGTCAGAAAGCCTTCTGGATGACTTCTTCATCTTCCTCCTCCTCTTCCTCTTCTTCTTCTCCATCCTCTTCCTCTTCTCTTTCCTTCTATTTTTTATGGTTGGGAAAACTTGGTGCCTCTGTAATGCTGGAGAAACATCCAGAGAGCTCTTTCCCACCAAACCTTCTTTCCTAGACGTCATAAAACAGTATAGCATTGAAGCAAGCCAGTAAGCAGTGTTCTTCTATGTTCTCTGCTTCAAGCTCCTGTGATGAGCGTCTCCCTGGCTTCCCTCTATGATGGACTGTAACCTGTAAGCTAAATAAGCCTTTTTCTTCTCAAGTTGCTTTTGGTCTGTGTTGTTACAACAGAGAAATGAACTATAACATCTGTTCTAGTTGTTTCTTTGAGTGGTGTAGGTAGCTCTTTTAACTCGAGGATTATTTTTAAGTTTCTTTTTTGGGGCGTAGCAGCTGTGCATTTCAAATTTTGGAACTATTTGCAAATATGAAAGTAATGGAAGCAGAAAACTGAATTTGCTGTGCAGGGTAGACCATGCCAGTTCAGCAGGCTTGGAAGGGTGGGAGCTTGTTTTTTCAATGCTTTTATTAGGACCGCAGTCACAGTTCACACAAGTGCAGAGATAGCAGTGGTTTGATTTAACTAGAAAAACAAGCATATGTCTTGCAGATATTTTTACTCAAGACCAAAAAAAACAAAGCATCTGGCTTTTCTTCCAATAGAGCGAAGGCTTAACTTGTTTGTGTAAAATGCACTTAGAGAATATAGTCATTCCAGGAGGACTAGATGGCATCTATATGAAATGCCGTCATGGAGCTCATGGATTTTTATGTTAGCTTAAAACAGGTTGTAAGGCTGGGCAAGTGGTGCACACCTCTAGTTCCAGCTCAGGAGACGGAGGCAGATGGTCTCTGAGTTCGAGGCCAGTCTGGGCTATAGAACGAGTTTAAGGACAACTGTGACACAGAGAAGCCCTGTCTGGAAAAGCAAAAAAAAAAAAAAAAAAAAAAAATTCAGGTGTGTGTCAGCACACACTTCCTATGTAAGTACACGTACTAACTGATTAGGCCACTGGACACACACACAGGAGAGATTTCCCAGGTTTGCCCTGTGGCTCCACTTGCTAGTTCTCTCACCTCGGCAGGTCTCTTAAACTGTTTGTAAGCTTCAGTTACACCATACTTATATAAGAATACATTATCTATAAGTGATTGTTTCTCGGGCCTCAGAGGTACTAAAATCTGTAGGTGCTCCTGTTGCCAGTGGCATCATGTTTACATAGAACCTATGAGCATCCTTTCACATGCCTTATATCTTCTAGGTTGCTTTATAATGCCCGATGCAACGTGTAGGCTATGTAAATAACTGTGACATATTGTTTAAGGAATAAGTAGAAGAAAAAAGTCACAGATCTTCAATACAGAGACAACAATCTCTTAGGCTTCACAGTGTACATGTGATAGTCTATGGTTGGGTGTTTCTGGAAGCAGATGGTCTCACGAAGCTTGAACATGTGGTTATTTTGCAGATGGTTACATCATAGGTACACAGGATCCCGCAGCCTCACTTTCAGCTTCTTCTTACTCGTTATTCACAGGACAACACATTTCTACTATATCAGTTCAAAAGAGCGTCTGCATGCAGTCCTTCCTCTCCACCCCGGTCCCAGCAAATCCACAGCAGGTCCTTCCTCTCCACGCCGGTCCCAGCAAATCCACAGTCTTTCTATGCTACTGCAGTTCAAGGCTCACTTTCCATCTCAGAAAAAGACTGTGGGGTTCACAGCCCTCTGTGGGTATTCAGGACTCAGTTCAAGCCCAGAGTATTGCTCCTGAGCAGAATGGCCCTGGGACCCCATTTATGCTCCAAGAAGTTGCCTTTCTTCCTCTGAAAAACAAGAATAACATCTACCTCCCAGGGTTGGCTTGAGTCCCAAATCACTGCCATAGGGTTTTATCCATCCTTAAGCGTGTCAATGTTGTCTTCTTGGATCAAGTTGGGTGATTATGAGGTTGTGTCTTGTGGCAGAGAGAGGGAGAGAGGGCTGCAGTAGGTAAGTACCCACTACCATCCGGCACCTTCTGGAAGTCGCATCCCTCTCCTTCCACAACCCTGTGGGGAGGTTGTCAATATTTCCATGCTGCTGCAGTCGTCTCTCTGTGCCTCATAGGCTTAAGTTCAAGTTTCCATTCACCCCTTACTGTGTGGCCTTGGGGATGTCATTTATTCTAATTACTATGCTCAGCTTTCTCTGTGAAGCTATAGCCTCATTAATCCTAACACCACTTAGTAACCCCTCCACTCCGTTTTGAAAACTCAAACTCTTTATAGCTGCATTGACTCTGAAAAAGCAAGGCAGCTCAAGTGGTTCTTTGCTTTCCTTCCAGCATTATTAAGGTAAGTTTGGCAGGGTTGTAGAGATGGCTCAGTGGTTAAGAGTATGTTCTGTTTTTACAGAGCGTCAGAGTTCAGTGCCCAGCTCCTTGTTGGGTGGCTCACAGCTGCCTATGACTCCAGCTCCAGGAAATCTGAAGCCCTCTTCTAGCCTCTGTGACCACCTGCACTCATTGTATGCTCTTACCTACATATTCACATGCACACACACGTGCACACACACACACGCACACACACACACAGAATATGTAAGTCATCCATGCTTCGGTTGCCTCTATTTTATGCCTGTTGTGATTCAGTCTATTCAAACGGTTAATTTCAGGTCCAGTCAGACAACGTACTGTAATACCTTGCTCACAGTGGGATCATGGTAAATGAACAGTAAGCCCAACACAAGTCAAATCACTTCCACCAGCATACTAGTGTGACTTTCTATAAAACTTCTCAACATACACACCTCTTAGGACTAGTTACAGAAGGGGAGATGACTTAGTCTTAAAGGATTCTTGTGCAAGCATGGGGACCAAGGTCTGATCCCTAGAACTTACATTTTAAAAAAAAAAGTTGTGACTGGGCATGGTGATACATGCCTTTAATTCCAGCACTTGAGAAGCAGAGGCAGGTGAGTCTCTGAGTTTGAAGCTAGTCTATATAGTAAATTCTAGGCCAGCTGGGGCTACATAGTGAGACCTTGTCTCAAAACAAAACAAAAAGTCAGGCCCTGCAGCATGTACCTGTAATTTGGCAGCTAGTCTAGTTGAATCAGCAGTTTCAGGTTCAGTGGGAGACTCTGTCTCAACAAACAAGATGAGAAATTGAGAAAGACAACTGACATCAACCTCAGCCTCCACATGTAAGCACATAGACACACACACATGTAGATGGAAGTTTCTGTCCCACCTGGTCCCGCAGCCATTCAGTCCCAAATAAATACACAGAGGCTTACATTAATTATAAACTGTTTGACCTATTGCTTAGGCTTATTACTGAGTAGCTCTTAAAACTTAAATTAACCCATAATTCTTGTCTATGTTTAGCCATACGGCTTGGTACCTTTTCTCAGTGAGGCATTCTCATCTTGCTTCCTCTGCATCTGACTGATGACTAGGTCTCTGTCTTTCCTCTTTCCAGAATTCTCTTAGTCTGATCACCACGTCTATACTTCCTGCCTGACTACTGGTCAGTCAGCATTTTATTAAACCCTTGTTTAGTGGGTTTGATTACAAATTGTTATTGGTCATAGTCAAACTCTTTCTAAGGAAGAAAGGGAATATGGTATAGAAATGATAGGGGAAAAGGGTAGATTAGGAAAAAAGGGTAGATTATTAAATCTACTTCAAGTAACTGTTAATCATACATATTTTACATTGATGTGGATATTAGTTTAGTGATACAAATTTAAAGTTAATTTTGTAATACTGTATGTGTGTGTATATATATATTTCTACTCTTGTTTAAGGCATGTTTATACAGCTCAATTAAAATTGTAATGTATAATTAAGAAATACAGATTAATAGATAGTCATCTATAATAATTAAAGTATAGTCATGTTAGTGAGGTTTTCTAGGGATACAAAGATATATTTCAGATAGTTAGGCAATCTTCAAACACTTCAAAGACCTACAGAATAAGACATTTAAAATGTTCTAAGAACTTAGACTTTTCTCAACATCTGCTCCTGGCAGCACCAATCTACTTCAAAGAAGATGATAGGCACTGAAGAAGACTCCATATGGAATTTACTTTCTTTGTGACAAAAGTTAGCCACTGGGCAAGAATTGTCCTTGCCTCAATTCCTGACACTATGTTGTCCAAATTGGACAAGCAGGACACAAAAGAGACTGCTGAACTTTGCCAAGACAAGGTAGGACTGTCCTTCAGAAAATCCTGCTTTACAGATAAGTCTGTCAGATATGCTAGGCCTGTAGGCTGAAGATGGATGCCCCAATGTTTCAGAGGAACTTTGTGTGACTTTCTAGGCAGTCTGATGTCCCTGTCATTAGGTAACATTTCACTCTTCTGGGGTCTTTGATATAGTTGAAGACTAGATAGTTGTAATTATAGTTTTCCTTAGTTATAATAGAAAGTAAATTAGATACAGAATTCACCAAGATATGTTAGATAATTATTTTCTCTAATTTTGTCAAATGCAAATGGATTAGATATTGTTTCTGTAATTCTTAATAACTTTTTGTTTATATAGTTTTACTATATTAAGATTAAAACATTCCTTTTTATTAGACAAAAAGGGGAAATTCTGTGGGATAATGCTCTTGTACACTGTAAAGATTTGTCACTCATGTTGGCTTAATAAAACACTATTGGCCAGTAGCCAGGCATGAAGTATAGGCAAAGTGACAAAACTAGGAGAATTCTGTAAAGAGGAAAGGCAGAGATGTAGTTGCAAGCCAGACTCAGAGGAAGCAAGATGAGAATGCCTTACTGAGAAAAGGTACCAAGCTGCATGGCTAAATATAGATAAGAATTATGGGAAAATTTAAGCATAAGAGCTAGTTAGTAATAAACCTGAGTTACCAGTCAAACAGTTTATAATTAACATAAGCCTCTGTGTGTTTATTTGGGACTGAATGGATACAGGACTTGGTGGAACAGAAACTCATCCCTGACTACACACACATATACACATACACACATGTACGCACATACACACGTATACACACAGAGAGACAGACAAAAAGTGTGTTTGTATATAGTTATTGGAAATGAGTGGCGAGGCTTACCCCATCTTGATGTAGGTTTAACATGGAGAAGTAATGGTCCTAAGAAACCCAGCTTCAGAGGTCGTTCACATGGGTATTGGAAAGCACCAGATGGAGTCAGGAATGTGACAGAGATGAAGCAGGTGCAGAGAGCGCAAAGCCAGGGGGCAGTATGAACGATGATTATTGAGTGACAGCCATGAGGAAATGGCTCACAGCCTGAACTTTGCTACATCTGAAGGTTCTTGTTCCCCCAAATTCCCATGTTGAAATCCTTGCCCTTGAGATGACAGCATTAAGAGGTGGGCTATGGGCTGGAGAGATGGCTCAGCTGTTAAGAGCATGGCTGATCTTCCAGAGGACCTGAGTTCAGTTCCTGCATCCACATCGATCAGCTCACAATTGCTTGTAACTCTAGCTGCAGGGGCTCTGATGTCCTCTTCTAACCTCTGTGGGTGCTACACTCACACATACCCCTACACACACACACACACATCAAATCTTTACAAAAAGAGGTGGGGTCTTTGAGGTGATTAGTCCTTTATAGGAGACCCCAAACAACATCTCCTTCTGCCACTGTAAGGAGGTGAACCTCACCAGATATCAACCTTACCACGGCTTTCAGAACTGTGAAAAATGCATTTTTATTGTTTATAAGCCATTTAGTTATACCCCCTCCTTCCTTTCTTCCTCCCCATCTCTCTCTCTCTCTCTCTCTTTCTCTCTCTCTCTCTCTCTCTCTCTCGCTTTATTGTTTGTTTTTTGAGACAGGATTCCCTGTGTATCCCTGGCTATTCTGCAACTCCCTCTGTAGACCAAGTTGGCCTAGAACTCACTGAGATCTGTTTGCCTCTGCCTCCCAAGTGCAGGGATTAAAGGCGTGCACCACCACTGCCTGGCCTCAGTTGCACCATTTTCTTAAAGCAGCCAAATTGGTGAAGACAAAACCTCGAAGGGAGAGAGGATAGGGTCAGGCTCAGGGCATGTCTTTTGTCTGGGGACTACAAGTTCTGGCCATGGGACAGTGACATATGGCTGTTCTTTGAAAAACATTCCCTCTTCTGCCCGGGGTACAGCTGGCAGGTACTAGGGCAGCCTTCCAGTTAGCACCTGTTCATCCTGCACTGTTGCTGTTGGAAGGAGGGTGGTGGTGGGCCTGGTCTGCAGCTCCAGTTCTGAGAAGAACATTCTCCTCGGACAAAAGGCTGTTGTACCTACTGAGTCTTTTCCAAGCTAAGAGAGCACTCCCTGGCCCTGCTCTCTCCAGGAAGTTCCCTGTATGTGCACGGAGCACCCATCTAATCAAAGCATAAGGTGCCCAAACCTGTTTTAAGTGTCTACTTAGCTCAGAACACATCAGTCAGTTTAGTGTTGAGCTCCAACTTAATTAAATATGTATGCTGTTGTAAACTGAGAAAAATCACAACCATCAGTACACTGGCTCCAGGGAAAACAAGCTTGTGAGCTAGCTAGAACCATGTTTACAAGTGTCTCTATCAGCCAATAGTTTTGGTCATCAAAGAAAACTTAAAATCGGCACTAGCCATTTGCTTCTGTTTGTGTTTTGTTATTTAACTATTCTATTTCTTTTTGTAAGAGTATGTGTGTGATATGGACGTGTGTGTGAGACCTTGTGTGTCCAGGCTAGAGGAGGATGGGGGGGTGTTCTACTCTGTCACTCTCCACTGTATTCCCTGGAGCCAGGGTCTCTCGCTGAACCTAGAGCTAGGCTGGCGGCCAGCAAGCCTCAGTGATTCTTCTTCATCCCCTGAAGCACTGTGGTTATAGGACCAAGCAAAGACATGTCTGCCTTTTTTCATGAGTGCTGGAGACTCACCCAAGGCCTCAGGTATGCGTAGCAGGCCCTCATACCTGCTGAGCCATCTCCCCAGCCTTTCTGGTTTTTTGCTATTAGTTGTTGTTGTTGTTGTTGTGTTTAAGCAAATCCCATTTGGGAAATGTCAGAGTCACAAAACCAGAGGTTTGAGTTAGGCTTGTGACACTGAGTCAGTGCCTTTAGTCCTAGGAACCCACGTTCTGGGGACCCACTGCACATGGCAGGATTCTCAGGGTAGCTTGCATGCATGTGAAGCCCATGACATGGTACCTGCCCTTGGTCTGAGGTAGTATCAGAACGCTTTGTCCAGCTCGTGAAGCACCAAAAGGGCCAAGCTGGGCTGGAAAAGGTGGGGGGAGGGAGTCTCCTCACTCAGATTCCCTCATTAGCAAAGGAGGCAGCTGAGGTCTCGCAGAGGGGGACCCAGAGTCATACAGAGAAAGCAAGGTCCCATGGAATTGTAGTCTTGAAGGCTCTCCACTGGCTCTGCTGTCCTCTTCTGCAAACCCCAGCCTCTCTAAAATGCCCCAGATGCCTCCCTGGAGGCCACAGGCTATTGCCTGTGTTCTCTTCTCTTTTGGTAGCCAGCCAAGAGGAACGAACAAACTTGCGGTGACTCACCAGGTGAGCCAGTCCCCAGTGACTCTTCCTGTTACAGAAAACACTCCTCTCTGACTGTGCCCACAAGTTTGTAGTCCCTGTTATTTTATTCCTCCCTACCGTTTGGAGAATTTATAAAGTGTGGAGGGGGGCGGGGGGAGGATCCCTGCCTTCATCACATGGCCAAAGCCCGGCATGCTGACCTTGTGGCCACCTGGAGCAGAAAGAGACTGGGTAGGCAGGCTGGTATGAGTTCAAGGTAGAGGCTGATGGCAGCCTCAGGGCTGCAGGGAGCAGGTTTGGGCAGTGGGAGGGGACGGGAGTGAAGGAGGGACTTGTCGACGCTTGTCTACATGCTCAGCAGGCTCTCTGGGGAGAAAGAGACACCTGGCACACGCAGAAGACAGAACCAACACAAAAGGAACCCAGGAGGACCTTGAGGGTAGCATTGTTTCTCGTATGTGCGACTCTTTTATTGCTTACGACACACCGTGTGCTTCAGAAGTTCGTGGTTGGTTGCCCCCATAAGCTCCTTGTGTATACTGCCTGCCCTTAAGCATGCTATCAGCTTGCATGCTCCGCCTTGCTGCTTTGTGGCTCTACTGGTTATGAGTGACTGCCGGCCCAATGGTGCTCCTGAAATCCCCATTAGGTCATCAACAGCCAATCAGAGCTTCTAATCAACTTGGCCTAACCAGTGTTTCTACCTGGGTTGACATAATCCTAAAAGCAAAGAAACTTGACAGCTTTCCTCAGGCAGCAGAGTCTTTAAAATAGCTTTTTGAAAGCCTGCAAGTGCTTGCAGGGGACCTCGGTACTCGCTTGGGGGAGTTCCAGTCGAGAGACAATGTGCAGCCCAGACTCATTCTTAGGCTCAGCAACTGGATGGGCTACACAAGAGTTATGAGCAGATCACACCCAGCTGCCCTCCAGTCTCCTCTGCAGAGCCATGTTTTCACAGAACTGATGCATAAACTCATACATTTCTCAGAGTCTTCATCCTAAGTTATGTGATAAGTACACTAGGCTACCTGGCCAACTTGGGCTACAGAATGAGACCCCGCTTTAAGGGCGAGAGGGAGGGAGGGAGGGAGGGAGGGAGGGAGAAAGAGAGAGAAAGAGAAAGAAAGAAAGAAAGAAAGAAAGAAAGAAAGAAAGAAAGAAAGAAAGAAAGAAAGAAAGAAAGAGAGCACAACAACAACAAAGCAAACAAACGTCCCAGTCTAGGGCAGACCGTGTTGCTCAGTTGGCAGAGTGCTGCCTCTCATGTCGGGGGCATTGGGTTCCATCCTCAGCGCTCTGTGAATCAAGTACCATGGTACATATCAAAACTCCAGCACCTAGAAAATGGGAGGCCAGAAAACCAGAAGTTCAAGGTCATGCTTGTCAAACTTATAAATATCCTTTAAGACCAAATCCAAGCAGCTAGAGAGAAGGCTCAGGGGTACCCACTGCTCTGTCAGAGGACTGGAGTTTTGATCCCAGTACCCACACAGGACAGCTTACAAATGCCTATAACTACCACTCCCAGGGATCTGACACCCCACTTCTGACCTCCCTGGACACCTGAACACACACACATGCATAAGCACACATGTAAATAAAACAAATCCTTAAAGGAAAAAAAAGCCAGACCCAAGCTAGGTGTGGTGCCACACAGCTTTGAGCCCTGCACTCAGGAGTCAGAGGCAGGTAGATCTTTGGGAGTTTGAAGCCAGCCTGGTCTACATAGTAAGACTCAGAATAGCCAGGGGTATATATAGAGAGAGACCCTGTCTCCAAAACAAACAAAAACAAAAGGAGTTCAGGGTCATCCTCAGTTACGTAGTGAGTTTTAAGGCCAGACCGTGCCATGTAAGACTGTCATCGCCGCCATTTCTAACGCTCCCACCTCTGTGCTCCTGGTGTTCGGTGTGTGTAGACACTGAGCCATGAGAAATCAGGGATCTGGTTTCATTCTTCCCCAGCCAGGAACAGATAAACTGTCTGGACAAAAGCCAAGTTAGGTTCAGGCTTTCCTTAAAGTGCCAGAAACCTGAACAGAGCATGTTGTCTATGATTTGACTTCCCGCCTTGGTTCGCCTTTACCTCTGTGTCTTCTGGTAGCCAGAGCAGCAGAGGTGCTCAGAAGATGACTGAATGAGTGTGTAACTTGAGAAATACATGCTATTTTTCTTCTAACATCAAGATGCAAGAAACTCACTGTCCTATTCATTTCATCCTCAAGTACCCTCAGCACCCACCATAGAAGCTATGCCAATAGCCAGTAAGCACATGAAAATGCTCATCAGAACAGTGTGAATCAAAGGCACAGTGCTGTAAGCACTCACACGCACCAGAACGGCACTCACACTAAAAGACAGACCCATGGCACATTGCCAGTGGGGCTGTAACACAGTAAAGCTGCTGTAGATGGCAGTCTGGTGGCTCCATATGGCTATCAAGACTCCAGTAATCCTGTTGCCTCAGCATTTGAGAAGCCAGGACTGCAGGCAGGCACCACTGCATCTCTCTAGTATGCATGCATGTATACATACATGTGTGTCTGTGTGCATACACATGCGTGCACATGGCATGGCACTACATGTGGAGGCCAGAGGACAGCTTGCAGAAGTGGAGTCTTCTACCATGTGAGTCTGGGAATCAAACTCGGGTTGTCAGGGTTAGCAGCAACCTCCTTTACTTGCTGAACCACCTCGCCAGCCCCAGAAGCCTAAGATTATTAAGTGGTGTTCCCATTAGATGACATTTTACACTTGTTAGGAACCATACGTTGAACCCATACAGCCTATAAAAATTTTCACAGCAGACCAAAGCGTTAATGCACTGCTTAAGGTTTTTTATTTATTTAGTTAGTTAGTTATTCTGTGCTCATATATTCTAAGCATGTGTCTACCATTGAGATCTTCTAGTCTCCAGAGTTAGGAAGAATGGAAAAGGAGCTATAATGTCAATGTCAAATGTGTTCTAAATATGAGCTTATAGAATAGCTGCAGCAACTCGTGTAATGTGTGTGGTGTAGCATGCATATACATATTTGATGTGGAATATTCTAAGGATTTGAAACTAGAAGTGATTTGGTTTGGAATCTCATCTTTACCTCTTGTAGTAGATCCATAACTAACTTAAGTTTCATAACTTCTTTGAATCTCAATTTGACTATGTATTGAAAAGAAAATTATGGTGTAGCCACAGACTTTTGATGACTAGAGTATAATGAATGACTAACACATGTAAAGGGCCTGATATGGTCCACAGCTAGGTTAGAGATTGACACATGGTGGCTGGTGAAGCATGGTAATTTAAGCACTGCTGCCGCCATGTATGTTTGTGCACGATGGTAGGGGCATAAAAGCTGTGAGCCCAGCAGGTATTGAGTCCACTTAACAATGGGGTTGTCCCTAAAGAGAACCAACAAGAGGCTTATCTTCTCTTGTCAGTTCTACAGGAGAAACAATGGGAAGAGAACAAAGCCTGGTTCCATTGCTGGCTCCAGCCCATATGATTTTAAATGGAAGTCAAAGCCGGGCCGTGGTGGTGCACGCCTTTAATCCCAGCACTCAGGAGGCAGAGGCAGGTGGATCTCTGTGAGTTCGAGGTCAGCCTGGTCTACAGAGCTAGTTCCAGGACAGGCTCCAAAGCCACAGAGAAACCCTGTCTCGAAAAAAAAAAAAATTAAATGGAAGTCAAACAAAAACACCAGAGGGGAAGAGCAGGGAGCTTGTAGCAGCTCAGCAGGTGCTAAATCGTAGCACTTCCTGCAGGCCGTGGTCGGACAGCACTGAGCTTTCTTTGCCATCACAGCATTGGATTTTTCTTTTCTTTTATTTGGGGTGGGGAGAGTGTTCAAGACAGGGTTTCTCCGTGTTGCTCTGGCTGTGCTGGAACTCACTCTGTAGACCAGGTTGGCCTTGAACTCAAAGATTCACCTGTCTCTGCCTCCCGAGTGCTGGGATTAAAGGCATGAGTCACCACCACCTGGCTCAACAATACTGGTTTTTTAAAAGGTGTGCTTATGTTTGTGTGTGTGTGTGTGTGTGTGAGAGAGAGATTTGTGTTACTTTATCCATGAAAAGGCTCATATACTACTTAAATGTGTAAAGATTTATTTTTCTTATTTTTATTTATGTGTATGTGTGTGTGTGCACCTGTGGAGTCTAGAAGAAAATAGAGTTGTAGCTTAGAATATGTGAACACAGAATAAATATCTTCAGGGTGCACTTAGCACTTTGTCCCCTGAAGACACATGTGGGGCAGTTTAGTCCTGTCTGTCACAGTGTTGAGAGCTGGTGAAGGCCTGAAGAGGTGGGGTCCAGATGGAGGTTCTGGGACCCTGCCCTTCCTTTCTCTTTCCCTCCCAGCTGCTATAAGCAGAGCCATCTCTTCTGTCACCAAGATGTGTTACCTCACAGGCTACAAAGCAAAGGAGCCAGAAAAGGGGACTAATGGGAGGGTGGGAAAAAAGAAAAGAACAAGGCCTGCTCAACACACACACATTTTTTGTGTAAATGTATATATATATATATATATTGTATATAATTTAATATACTTATTATTGTATATATATTTAAATTATATTTTATAAATTAAATTTTAAAGAAAACAAGTAGGGCTAAATCCTATTCTTAAGCAACTAGCCCATAACCAGTCTTGAAAGAGCCCCTGAGTGTGTATGCTATTTCCAAGTACACTACTGTCACCCTGCCCTGAAGTAGGGTGACTGCCATGATCAGTGATGGAAGTGACACAGAATCACTTTTAAACTGTGAAATTGGAGCAAAGATTAAGTGACCCTGTGATTTACTTCCGGGTGACCCTCGGCTGAGGAGCTGCTGGTGGCATGAAGAGTAAGTCACAAGACATTGTCATTTTGCCCGTCTGAGGCCAGCAGTTCATCAAGCCACTGTGTGGGCCTGATTCCCACCCAGGGAATAAACAAGGTGACATCATGGTGCCATACTCTCAAGGGACTGTTTGAGCTGGGCTGCTGTTTGCTGATTGGAAGAGGCTGCCTGCAGTCTCTTGGGATGCTCGTCATCTCTATGGCTCACAATCCTGTCGCTCTCAAGGGATGGGTGACAAACTGCAGTCTCTCAGTCCCTTTGCCCTCCTCATGGCCCTCTGTACTTAGTCTGCTTGTACTCACACTCCAGAGAGTTCTAGCTGTGTGAGTTCAGGAAAGTACCTCAGTCCACTCATAAAGGGCTGAGTACTACTGACTTAAGGAGTCACTGTGACTGTCAGCCAAGATCTTCTTGAAACACCGCTGATGAAGGCCAGGCAGAGAGTGGACACCCTGTAAATGATGGCTCCTGACTGCTCTTCATGGAAAACAAACCACTTCAAATATATATTGAGGGGGCTGGAGAGGTGACTCAGTGGTTAAGAGCACTGGCTGTTCCTGCAGAAGATCCAGGTAAGCTTGCCAGCACCCACTCAACTGTCTGCAGCTCCAATTCCAGGAGATCCAATGTCCTCGACTGGACTCTGCAGATACTGTATACATGTGGCCTGTTCATGCGCGTGCGCACACACACACACACACACACACAGAAACCTTCAAACATCTATTAAATCAGAATGGTGCTCAGTGACCAGAAAAGGGAAGAGAGGCCATGTCATCAGATCCCTCTGGCAGTATCCAACATGCAGAACTGTTCAATGACTATGACATTGAGAACGAACACTTACTGAGCACCTCAAGAAGCGGCAACATTTAGTGAGCATCTACTATATGACAGGTGCTATTGATAAGTCATTTGAGCCTGAAAAAGACTTGAAAGGACTGTTTTTAACAGGATAGCTATCCAAGACTATCTGATGATCAGTCATTACATAATGCGGGACCACACTAATATCACTCATGAGGATGAAGAGGCATGGACCAGGTTCCAGTTTGAGGAGGACAGCTGTTTTGCGAATGAAATCATTTTGGGTCCTGCAAGCGGTCTAACAAATCTGGAACCTTCAGCCAACAGCCCCCACAGAGGGGATGAGTCAGTCAGCTCAGGGCTGTTACGTGGTATGGCCAGCAATGCAGAGCTGCTTGGCCAAGAGGCTTCTCTGCAGCTATGGGGCCCCTTGGATGTAAAAGGAGGGGTTCTTTACCAGGCAGCCTTGGCAGGGACTGTTGAATACAGTTCAGTCAAGGTGACATGGCCCTTCTTTTCAGGGGCAAGCTGAGCATCATGGCCAGACAGGATCAGGTGTTCCCAGCCCTGGGAGGCTATTCCACTTGCCTGACTCCCTCTCCATCACCTTGGGAAGGAAGATGGCATACTGGTCAGTATTTTGTCAATTTGACACAAGGTAGTACCATCTGGGAAGAAGGAGCCTCCATTTTATGGCCTGTGGACAAGTTTGTGTGGCTTTCTCTTAATTAATGAATGATCGATGCAGGAGGGTTCAACCCACTGTAGCTAGTGCCACCCCTGGCCAGGTGGTTCTGGGTCATATTTTTTAAAAAAAAGGCAATCAAAGCAAGCCATGAGGAGCAGGCCAGTAAGCAGCATTCACTCATGGTCTCTGCTTCAGTCCCTGCCTGCAGGCTCCTGCCTTGAGTTCCTGCCCTGGTTCCCTCAGGGACTCACAACCTGGGAGTTGTGAGCAGAAACAAACCCTTTCCTCCCCAAGCTACTTTATCACAGCAATAGAAAGCCCATGAGGACGAGATTTCCTGACCTGGGAGCTTGGGCACTGCCCACCTCCTCTCATGGTCAAACCTTGACCTTTTCTTCTCCCTCTCCTCCCTGACGGCCCCATCTCCATCCCTTTAATCTGTCCATGCCCTTCTTTGTTCTTGCATGATTGGGAGAGGACATGGCACTGCTGACCTTGTTCTTTTGTTCACACGGGGAAGTTGTCTGCAACATCCAGACTTCTGACAAAGCCTAGCCGTGCAGTTCTGTGCCTGATCCCTATGTTATGTTGTCTGGTTTCTCTAACCTTGAATCCCATTCCTAAACATCCTTTGTCACCTGGCCAGGGTGGGGCTGAGGGAGCTAGGGAGGTAGGAGGAAGGGGGACCACCACTCAGGATTAGGACAGTGGGCTTTCCCAGTATTTCTCAGGTAAGTGGGTACACTTAGGGAGCTTACTCCATGCACAGTGTGAAGAGCCAATTGGAGGGGAGCCAGATTCAGGTCAGATGTGCTCAGGGCTGTGGCTCCTCAGTAAGCATCATCTGGTTTAGATGGCCCTCTGCACTTCTGCCTAGCTCTGTTAGGGGCTTTGGGGCTTTGGAGGAATAGCTGAACCTCTCTGAGCCTTTATTTGCTTAGATAAAAGGTAGCGAGTGATAGTCCTGTCCTCATGGTCATTGTAAATGTGGAATTTAGTCCCCACTGTGGGACACTGAAGAGAGACATGCAATCTGATGCTTGATGCTTGGAAGAGGGACTGCTGGAGGTGGTCAGGGTTTAGTGAGGTAATCGGCACAGTGTCATGGTTGAATACAGCAGGCTTTGTGAAGACAGTGGGAGGGATTAGGATACAGTTGGGTGGTTGGGTACTTGTTTAGCATGCATGGAGTTCCCGGGTTCAATCCCCAGAACTACCAAAATAATAGTTAAATGTAAAAGACGAGAAAGCAGGATTCCCATGCTCCTCTCCCTGTCTGTCCCTGTAAGTTCTGCACCTTTTGAGACACAGCCGCAAGCTGTCCCTCGCTAGATGCCAGTGCTGTGCACTTGAACTCCCCACCTCCTAAACTATAAGCTGAATAAGCCTTTATTCATTTTAAGAATTAAAATAAACCTCATTTATTGATTTGTGTGCATATGTGCATGGGTGCACATGTGTGGAGGACAGAGGTCAGCCTGTACCAGTTGGTGTTCCCCTTCCACCATGTAAATCCTGGGGATCAAGCTCAGTCACTAGATTTGGTGGCAAGCACTTTTACTTGGCAAGCCCAAATCTTTATTCTTTATTAAAAAAAAACAAACAAACAACCCACCGTGTCTGGGGCATTTGGGTGTAGCTACAGAAAACAAACCAAGACTCTTGGCTTTGGTCTCATTCTCCTGAAAGTAACCAGCTCCCAGGACAGATTTTTTTAATTATTATTATTATTTTTTCACATCTCTTGTAGCCTAGGCTGGCCTTGAACTCTCTATGCTTCTGAAGACAGCCTTGGGCTTCTGATTATCCTGCCCCCACCTCCCAGGTGGGGTAAGGATACAGGTGTCTACCAGCAGGAGTTCTCCACACCTCCTGATGGCTTCCCATGTAGCTCCTGGTACTGTCTGTGACTTTGCGGAGTTAGAATGTGACTCTAAGCTCCAAGACTACAGTCACCATGTGTTTGTGTCATAGAGCTGTTGGCCGAGGTCAATATTTGTGAGCATTACAGCCTGTGGGCTCTGTTAGAAGGCTAGACTCAAGCCTGCATCCTAGAAAGTATTTTACAGCTAACTCAGTAGAGAGGAAGCTTCCTTGAGATGGATGTCTGTGATGTCTTTGGCTCTATGCACACAAGCTAAGGTTCCGGTACTCTAATTGCCACTGAACAAAACCAACTTTTGCTGTCCTTGGAGGCCAACATGCAAATGAAACGTGGCAAGGGGTCTCAGGCTGCTGTGAGTGTAAAGTTCTTCCTGTTGCTTGGAATTTGAATGCCCCACATCTGCTTCTAATGATTTATTGTGTTGGCCTGGTCATGTTTGGATTTGTAGGAGTGTCTTATATATGGGATTGATTTATATTGAACAGAAATATAAATACAATTAAATATATAGTTGGGAGAGAGAGAGGAAGGGAGGCAGAGAAGGAAAAGAGGGAGGAAGAAGGGAGGGCGAGATTCCTGTCTCCTGGGAAATGCTTTAATCCACATACATTGCTCCTTCTGAACAGCACCCTCCACCCATTGTGAGAACCGAGCTCCCAGCAAGTGCAGGTGGGAGTGAGACTGTGTCTAGCGTCCTGCTTCAGTAGTAGGACCCAGCGAGAGGTAGGGAGGGGTTTTCTATACTTTGGATTTGGGGGTAGGAGTTGTGGAGTGTTGGAACAGAGTCTTACTATGTGGCCTAGGTTGGCCTTCCTGTTACATTTCTCCTCTCTGAGAATGCTGGGATAAGCCTCTACCACCATGCCCAGGTTACAGTTCCGATGCTCCATGGTGACTATGTTCTAAAGGCTTCATTACTACTCTGTGGTGTCACTGGGCATGGAAGAATCTTTAGGAGGTACAACCTAGTCAGAAGTTAGATATTTGGGGTGTGCCCTTGTTTTGTGTGTGTATGTGCATGTTGGGGCAAGAATTGTGTGTATCACAGTACACATGTGGAGATTGGAGGCTAACCTGGGGTGTCAGTTCTTGTCTTCTACCTTGTTTGAGACAGCATCATTTTGTTTTTTGATCCTGTGAATATCAGGCTAGCCAGATTGCAAGCTTCTAAAATTCTTTTTGTAAGAGCACTGGGGTTCCAGACATATGTGATTGTGCCTGGGTTTATGTGGGTTCTAAGGATTTGAACTCATGACCTCACACTTGCACAGCAAGCACCTTACCCACTGAGTCATCTCCCCAGCCCATGGGATGTTGGGTCCCCAGCCCTTCCTTTCTCTCTTTTTGGTGCCCAGGCTGCCATGAGGTGACAACCTCCTCCACCAGGGACTCCTGTCATGACAGCTATGCTGCCATGAGCTCAAGGCAACAGAGCCCAGTGGCCATGCACTAAAATCTCTAATCTGCAAACCAAAATCAACATATCCTCCTGGCAAGTTATTGCAAATAGTCATTAATTCACTATTAAAAAGCTAGCTAACAGTGTTCTAGAAGCAGTAGAGAACATGTTATCATCTATTTCATATACATGTATGTATGTTCTCATATGTTATCTATGTATATATGGCAAGCACAAGCTATTAGTAAGTTTCCTCATTTTTCTTTGAACTATTTAATTTTTTATTTTTAATTAATTGTGTGTGTGTGTGTCTGTCTGTCTGAGGGTTTGTACACATGAGTGTGAGTGCTCTCAGAAGTCAGAAGAAGGCATCAGATCCCTTAGGGCTGGAGTTAGAGGCAGCTGTGACCCACACACCATGGGTACTAGGAACTGAACTCGGGTGGGTCCTATGCAAGAGTAGCAAGTGCTCTTAATCACTGAGCCATCTTTTCAGCCTCCTTTTCTCATTTTATTCTAAAAAAAGCAATTTAAGGAAGGGAGTGTTCTTTTGGTTCACAGTTTGTGGGTGCAGTTACCACGGTGGGGAAGGCACAACAGGGGCTTGAGGCAGCGGGTCACATTCTGTCCTTGGTCAGCAACAGCGGATGGAGAGATGTTTAGCTCATTTCCCCCTTTTTACTGAGTCTGGGAGCCCAGCCTATGAGATGCTGCTGCCCTCACTCAGGATGGGTCTTTCCTCCTCAGTTAACCCATCTAGAAACACTCCTATAGACACATCCACAAGTGTGTTTCCATGGTGACTCTAAACGTCAGGTTGACAATGAAGAGGAACATTACATGCATGAATGTCACTGGCTTTAATGTGTATCTTAAAACCAAGATGAGTCCTGAGGTCTGTCCGCAGCTGAGTGGCTGCACAAACTATGGTCTGTTCATACTACAGAGTCTTGCTCGGCAAGAAAATGAATGGACTAATGATACATACAACTGCGTGGATGAATTGTGAGCAAATTATATAGCAAGAAGAAAGAAAATCCCCCCCCCAAATTGTCGCTATCCTGTATAGCTCCACTTATGTAGCATTTTGAAAGGACAACATTTTAGAAATGGAGAATATATTGCTGCTTTCCAAGGGTCAATGATGGTGGGCGGCTCTAGAGGGAAGGAACAGAGTGTGGTGACAAAAATCATTGTATTGGGGCCAGTCATGGTGGCACAGAACTTTAATCTCAGCACTCAGGAGGCAGAGGCAGGAGGATCTCTGTGAGTTCCAGACCAGCCTGGTCTACATAGTGAGTTGCAGGCCAGCCAGGGATATATAGTAAAACTGTGTCATGAAAACAAAGAAACTAAACAACATAAAGCCATACCAGAAATCCTTGAGTGATAGAATCATCCAGGGAGCCGCATATGTGGACCTACACACAAATTATGATGCTTGGAACACACACACACATATACACTACTGTGGTTGACATGCGCATGCGCGTGCACCCATTGAAACTTCCCCACGCAGGATGGAATTTAAGGCGGGGCCTTTCTGGGGCGATTCAGACCCTTCTCCCGAGGGATTAGGTACTGTTGGTAATGAGCCTTGTCATCTACTTTGTATAATCTGGGTTGAGTTGGAGATAGGCCTCCAGGCATGCCCGAGGGGAATGACCTTGATTGCGTTAACTGTGGGCGGCACCTTTTTCTGGCTGGGCTCTTGCACTCAACCGCTCGGCTCCCTGATGGTGGATGAGACATGACCGGATGCTTCAAGCTGGCTCGACTTCCCCACCATGATGGAGCACAACCTGGAATCATGAGCCAGAACAAGCCGTTTCTCCCTGAAGTTGCCTGCTCAGTATTTTACCACAGCAAGAGAAAGGGCCTGCTCTCCCACCTGCCTCAGGATGAGGACGAAGCAACAGGCGTTGTCTTGAAAGCAGAGAGCAGCCCTCGCAACACCCATGCCCAGGCTTAGACTTCCCAGGCTCTTGTGAACTGTGTCAACGTCAGTGTCCTCATTGTGAGAAAATGGTACCTTGGGGACCCTGGGGGAAGGCATATGGGATCTCACTGCTGTGTTGCTTATCACAAGCATCTGTGAATCTAAAATTGTCTCCATTATTTTTTAAAGTGTATGTGTGGGGGGTAGCAATAGGGAGCCAAAACACTAGGAATCTGGGGTTTTATTTTAAGGGCTGTGGGCAACTGTTGAGGAATTTTTCTCAGGCGTGACACATGTCTTCATTTAGCATCTATTTTCTGCCCAATGCTAGGATAATATTATCCTGGCCTGACTTATGACTGTGACATTTAAATTTAAAATATTACACCCCCCCAACACACACACTGCCTTTTTTTTTTCTTCCCTGTATACTTTCCCAGATTTTCTAGGAAAGCAGTATCAGGCTCCATGTACGAGTTTGGACTCTTTCTGCAGCAGAAATAACTGGGAAGGGTTCTTCCTCTCATTGCTTCCACGGACGTTTTGTAAGCAGCTGAGAGAAGCCAGGCTCAGTGCCAGACACCAGAGATTGCAGAAGAAATAAGACAGTCTTTCCTACCTGTCAGAAGCTGCATTGTTAGCTCTAGGTGAAAAAAGAAATCACAGGCTCCAGAAAGAAATGGATCAACTTGGGCCTCGTGGAGTCTAAAGTCTGGGAACAAAGGGACCCGAGTTAAGGCAGCGGCCTCCCAGGATCATCAGCATCGCAGTTTCCACCATCTTTAATATGTCTTCCATTCTCCATATGTGTCTTCAGACAGGGTCTCTCCTCAAAGGTCAGGCTAGCCTGGAACTCCCCAAGTAGTCTAGGCTGGTCTTAAGCTTGTGGTAAGTCCTTCTGCCTTCGTCCCTCAAGTGCTGTGATTACAGGTGTTAGCCATCATACCCAGCTACATGTTTTCATTCTCAAGCTTGCCATGTGAGTATCTTAGCTCATCACTATTAGTTCATTAATATATTTTCTATTACTATAATGAAGTACTTCAGGCTTGATAGCTCTTTAAAATAGCATCCACTATTTAGCCTTGACTGACCTAGAATTAGCTACATAGACCAGGCTGGCCTTGAACTCACAGAGATCCACCTGCCTCTGCCTCCTGAGTGCTGGGAATAGAGGTGGACACAACTATGTCTGGTAACTCTGTTTTGCCTAATATGACATCCTAAAAAAAATGGATATTATGATTCCATTTTCTAGGGGAGGTAATTAAGATACAGGGTTTGAAAACAAAAAGCTAGTTCCAGGACAAGACAGGCTCCAAAGCAAAAACAAACAAAAACCCGGGCGGCAGTGGTGCACGCCTTTAATCCCAGCACTCAGGAGGCAGAGGCAGGCGGATCTCTGTGAGTTCGA
Organism: Ondatra zibethicus; assembly: GCA_004026605.1. Lineage (NCBI taxonomy): Eukaryota > Metazoa > Chordata > Mammalia > Rodentia > Cricetidae > Ondatra > Ondatra zibethicus. Next base: position 39,266 of record PVIU01007858.1, on the reverse strand, counting down.
GACCAACCTGGTCTACAAGAGCTAGTTCCAGGACAGGCTCCAAAGCTACAGAGAAATCCTGTTTCGAAAACAAACAAACAAACAAACAACAACAACAACAAAAAGATACAGGGGTTTGTTAAATACCTTGCTCAAGATTCAAGATTCTAAGACTAGACATGTGGTGGCTGTGTACATCTTTAATCCCAGCACTCGGGAGGCAGAGACAGACAGATCTCTGTGAGTTCGAGGCCAGCCTGGTCTACAGAGCGAGTTCCAAGACAGCCAGAACTGTTATTTAGAGAAAACTTGTCTCAGAAAAACAGAATAAAGAAACAAAAAGATGCTAAGCCTAACAAGAGTGGTGCTATGATTCAAAACCAGGGTTAGTATCTACCTAAATTCTTTGCCATGGTCTCTGAAATTGGGACTGATAGTACATTCATAGGAATTTATGAGCTGCCTGGGGAAGCCTTTCAATTTAGCATTTTTAAAGATTTATTTTATGTGTATTGGTATTTGTCTGTGCATCACATACATACAGTGCCCCCAGAGCCTAACAGAGGGCATCGGATTCCCTTGGAACAGACAGTTGTGGGCCACCATGTGGGTGCTAGAAATGGAACCCCAGGTCCTCTGGAAAAGAAGCCCTTGTCATTAACCATTGAGCAACCTCCTCAGCCTCTCAATTTAGCAATTTTTATATTTATCTTTAAAGACTTGATATAGGCAAATACCAGGTCTGGTAGACATAGCTCCGGCTGATTTCGGGCCTGGCACAAGCTGGGCAGTTATAAAATGTGTTTTATTTTATTGTTATGGTGGGAGGGTTTGTGCATACCAGAGCATGTGTGTAGAGGTCAGAGAACAACCCTGTGGAGTTCGTTCTCTCTTTTCACCTTTCTAGGGCTCCCGGGGCTCCAATTCAGGTCTGCACACAGACTTTTACCCACTAAGCCATCCCACAGACCCATGCTGAGCAATTAAAACTGTCCCGGCTAAATGACCAAAGAACCCAGCTGTCTTCTTATATGATGACACCCTGAAGACAGCAAGAGCCCTAAGGTCAAGTTTACACCGGGATGCATAACATGTTCACAGGGGCTTGAATGGGAACAGGAGCTGGAAGAGCTGTCAGTGAGGGGCCCACAGTAATAAAAAAATAAACCTAGTCAGAGCGTGGTGGCGTATGCCTTCAGTCCTGGGACTTGCGAGGCAGAGGCAGCATCTCTGTGAGTTTAAGGCTAGCCTGGTCTTCATAGAGAGTTCTAGGGCAGCAAGAATTACCTTGTCTCAAACAACAACAACAAACACCTCTTCACCTCAAAATAAATAAGTAAATAAATAAATAAATAAATCCCACAAGAGCCCAGCTTGGGACTCTCTTCACCTTCTACACCTGCCGGGTAAGATCAGACTGGTAACTTGTGTTTTACTTGTAAATATGTTTGTAGTTGACAGGTGTGTAAAAATCGCAAGCCTCTAGGGTTTTCTCTTGGTTTTATGCTGTATGTATTTGAGTTACAGGAAAACAAAAATAATATGTCAGGCTGGAGAGATGGCTCACAGTCAGGAGCACTTGCTACTCTCCTAGAGGACCTAGGTTCAGGTCCCACATCCAAAATGGTGGCTCACAACTGTCTGTAACTTCAGTCCCAGAGGATCCAGGGCCTTCTTGCTCTGGTTTTGGTTGCAAACCGTCCTCTGAAGGTATTATATTTGGGAAGAGGAAGTTCCCTTTGTGAGCCTCTTTCTTTGTAAGATTCTTCACCTGGAAGCAGGTATTTGTTTTTTTGTCTTCTCTTCCCTCCCAAGTTAAATGAAGATGTTGGGGAACCCCTCTGCTGAGGTCCCACATGATTTGCTCTCCCTGCACCTCTCTCTTATGTCATTTATATTTTATGAGATAGCGAGCCTCTAACTGACTTTGTACCTGAGGATGATCTTGAACTCCTGGTTCTCCAGCCTCCACCCCACAAGTCCTCAAATTCTGGGATAACAGGAGATAGGGAGGGCATAAACAGAGAGACAAGGAAACTAGAAAACACCTTGTGGCACAGGAGAGAGGCACAGAGCTGGTCCACACAGTGTCCTCAGGTCCTGTGTGTGTTCTCATTCCTTTTATTTAATTAAAAATGTTTTTTTTTTTAAATTGGGCAGTGGTGGTGCACACCTTTAATCCCAGCACTCAGGAGGCAGAGGTAGGTAGATCTCTGTGCATTCGAGACCAGCCTGGTCTACAGAGTGAGTTCTAGGACAGCCAGGGCTATACAGAGAAACCCTGTCTCCAAAACCCAAACCAAACCAAAACAACAAAAATTCCCATTCTGACTAGTTCTTGTTGATAAGGGTGGGTCTTGTTGTGTCCTCCAGGCTGGCATTTAACTCTCTCACTTCAACCAGCCCCCTTGCTTCAGTTTCCTGAATAGCTCAGACTACAGGTGTCTAGCACCGCACTCAGCCCCTGACTTTAAAAGAAGTTTATATCCTCCTAAAATTGCTTTTCATTTCATTTTTAGCATCGCATATAAGGTACACGGCCACAGTCCTAGTTTGTCACTTAGTACTTGGATCCACGCAGAGTGTTGCCCTGTCAGGCTGATGTACTGACCACAGGACGCGAGTTGTGGTTCTAATTCGGTTCCTTGCAGCATCCCCCACCCTGTGTTTTCCACTCAGTTGTTTACACCAGCACAGTGAAAACAGCCAGACTTCACGTGGCATTTGGCCGTTGCCAGAGTTAAGTTCGCTCCTGCTGATGTAAGGCAAGGAGTGAAATTAAGCCCTGCCAAGGTCAAAGACTGGTCACATCCATGAGAAAAGCCCTTGGTCGCCATGATTTATCTACAGAGCAAGGCTCAGTCTAGCCAGTGATGGAAATTAAAGAGGCAGTTTTAGACCTCTGCACCAACCTCAAACGAAAATCACTTAGCAGCCAACAAGTGCCAAAGCTGTCATGAAAATCGAATGAGATAATGATATGTGGGGTTGCTTTGTCACCCAGAGGCTGGTGTTTAAAATGTACCATTGTGCTACTTGTGATTCTTGCTCATGTGTTCCCTCTGAACAAGTTTCTTACCTAGCTCTCTACGATTAAGTTCTGTTGTGTTTATAAAGCCAAGCAGCTCTGAGTTCCAGTCAAGAGAAAAGTGGGGAGATGGAACTTTGCTGTACCCCTATGCCTCTTCCTTAGTCCCTCAAGTCAGAGCACTTCATGAAATAGGGCTGAGCTGGGATTCAAGTCCAAATCTCTCTTTCTTTTTTGCCGCCTTCTTGGTGTTTCTCCAAACTGTCCCTTGTCTGTCCTCATTCTCTATTTGTGTATTTTGCACACTTTCTTTATCTACTCTGGACTTGCTAAACTAAAATAGAGTCTAAGTCTGAAGACATTGTGAGGCTGGAGAGATGTCTCAGAGAGTAAGGATGCTTGCAATCAAGTCTGAGACCTGAATAACCATCCTGAAACCCACATGGTTGAAGGAGAGAACAACTCTTGTGGACTGTCTTCTGATCTCCACGTTCAGGTGCACATGCGCGCGCGTGCGCGCGCACACACACACACACACACAATCAGAAAGTTTGGGAGCCTTCCTAGCACTGATCCATGATTTTCTTTTCAAGATTTAGTTTTATTTTTAAATTATGTGTATATGTGGGTATATGCACATGTGAGTGCTGGTGCCTGCAGAGTCCAGAAGAGGACATCAGGTATCCTGGAGCTGGAGTTACAGACAGTTGTGAGCCCCTGACTTGGGATGCTGGGAATAAAACTGGGATCCTCTGGAAGAGCAGCCAATGCCTTTAACTGGTGAGCCATCTCTCTAGCCTCTTGTTGGGATTCTGATCCATGAATTTTAAAGGAGGAACTAGGAAACCTCAGGGTGGCCACACTTGGATCTTCTCATCTGGTGCCTGTGTGTCTCACAGGTGGCCACAAGCCCCCAGGGAACCTGTTTGCAAAATCAACTGATCCTACCTCTATTGTTATTCATCGGGATGACATTCTGGAGATGCCACCTGACCCAAAAATAGAAGGGGAAAACGGTTTTTTTTTTTTATTTCCAACTCTGAAGTAACCTACTGATTTGTTGTTGTTTCTTGAGACAGGGTTTCTCTGGAGCCTGTTCTGGAACTCACTGAGATCCGCCTGCCTCAGCCTCCCGAGTGTTGAGGTTAAAGGCATGTGCCACCACCGTCCTAGTCTACTGATTATTTTATGGCATCTTGGAGCCCTCTCCCTTGTGGTCTGGGTTGTCACCGTCTAGTCCGGTTTCTGTGCTTGTCTTTCTGTCTAGTCCTTAATCAAAAGCATTTCCAGGAGGAAAGGGTTCATTTTAGCTTACAGCTAGTTAGGAAGTCGGAGCATGAACTGGAGGAAGCCATGGAGGAATGCTGCTTACTGGCTTGCTCCCCAAGGCTTGAACCACCTGCCCAGGGTGTCCCCACCCACAGTGGGCTAGGCCCTCCCATGTCAATCACTAATTAAGAAAATGCCTCCACAGGCTTGCCCCCAGGCTGTAAAATGGAGGCATTTTCTCAATTAAGGATCCTTTCTCTCAAACGACTCTCGCTTGTGTCAAATGGACAAAAAACAAAACCAAAAAAACCTAACCAAGACTGTGGTGTGGTGTTTATGTGTTGGAGTGTGGGAGGCACCTTTCTAGAGACAAAGGTTCGAGGACAACCAGAAGGCGTGCAGGTGGCGCTGTGGTAAAACCAGCCAGAAGTCCAGCCTCTGCCTGTTTTATGAAGTTAGCGGCCGGTTATGCTAAGCAAATGTTTCCCTTAATTGTGGCAGTATGAGGAAAACAATGGAGGGCCCAGGGCTGCCGGGCCGGGGGCGTGTCCACTTCCCCCACCCCAAACATCTCCAGAGAATGACTGCTAAAAATTAAAGCCAGGTTTGGCCTTCACCGGGTCACGTGCCCTCGCTAGAACCTGCACCAATAGGACGCGTTTCCCTCCTCCTCCGCCCCTGCCCGTCCCACTGCAGAGCTGGCTGGTGGCAGCACGAGTTTGCCCAGCGCAGCAAAGTGCAGCGCGCGCCCCGAGCGCCCTGTCCACGGCTTGGATTTTCCTGCGTTTCCTCTTCCTAGCTAGGGGGTGGGGAGGCCGCGCGTGAGTGTGGACGCGTGTGCGCGCGCGTGGAGTGCTGGAATGGGAGGGAACCCAGCCGGCTCGGAGTGTTTTGATCCGAGGCTGCCCTTCTGATTCTGTGGCACCCCGAGTTCCCACCTCCCAAGCCTGCGCGTCCGCTCTGTGCCTTCAGGTACGTGTGGCTGTGGGACTGTCGCGGCCCACTGGCTTTGGGCGTGGGGTTTGGTGACCAGAGGGTGAGGCTGCGAGTGGCGCCCCACGGAGCTACCGCTGCGTGGGTGTGAACGTGGAGCTTAGACTCCTGGGCGCCTACCGCTCCGCCTGCCCTCGGGCTGCAGCTTCCAGGTCCGTGTGGGGTCCCCGAAGTGGCCCCGGTGCCCCGTTGGCCGACTGAGCGGGCAGGTTACGGGGAGACTGGTACGGAGAGTGGCGGGACGGTGGGGCGGAAGCCTGCTGGGAGCGCTTGGGGATGCGCGTGGCTGGCACCTGGACACGCACCGGAGTGCCCGAGGGTGTTCGCGCGTGTGCCGGAAAGGTGCGTTCGTGGGGCTCGGGGGCGTGGCGCGTGAGGGATGCTGAGGAACGCCATGTCCATGTGCCATGCCCCGCAGAAGCAGCTCGGGGGAGCATCGCATCCCCAGCGACGTTCCGGGCCGGAGCTCTGGATTTCGAGCGCGCGGCGCCGGAGGGTACGCGCCGCTCGTGGCCGTGCAGCGCGGCCCCGCGGGCTCACCTGGGTGCGGCCCCACCTGCCCGGCCCGAGGGGCGTGTCCGGGGCGTGCGTAGGGCGTGGCTATGTCGGCCAGGAGGAGACCCGGAGCGGGCGGGCTGCGCCTCATTCCAGGGATTCCTCGCGCTCCCGAGCGTGTGCGCGTGTTGGAGAACCCGGAGGAGAGGAGCGCGTTCCCTAGTTCGCGCGCCCCTGAGCGTGCCCCGCCTCCGTCTTCTGTGCCCCCGGCGGGGCCCGGCCAGCCCGAGGCGCGCAAGCGGTGAGTGCGGGGTACCCTGGCCCGGGTCCGGCGACCTTAGGAGACTGGGACCCGCGGCGGATCGAGAGCGTCTGCTCGTGCTTGTGGGCCGGTCCAGCTCCGGTTGACCCGGGTCCCGGGCGCGCGCACAGGCCCCGAAGCTAGGCACCGTCTTGGTCCCGGCCGCGACGCTTCTGGGCTGCGGGACGCGGCTGTTTCCTCGCACTTCCTGCCCCCTGCCCAAAACGGGGCTAAGCGCCCTTTCAGCACTGCGTGAGGCCTCCCCGGAAAGCTCCGGTCTTTGCCTTTTTTGGGGGTTTGTTTTGTTTTGCTCAAGAGTCTCTAATTCATCACACGGAGACCTTGAGCCTTAGGCGAGGATGACAGGACTTACTGGGGCGGCCTCGTCGTTAGCACTTTCCCTGCTTTGCGTTCGTCGGTTTCCACGAGATGATTAAAAAGTCGGTTTCACTTTGATCGTTGGTCCCGTTTGTCTGTTCCCTGTATTTCCTCCTTTAGTTAATAAGAACCAGCAGCCTGGTGTGGGGGAGGTGGGCGGTCTTGGAGTGTGGAGTGTTTATCAGAACCCGCTTTAATTTTTTTTTTTTCTCTTGAGACAGGATTTCTCTTTGTAGTTCTGGCTGGTCTGGAACTCCCCTTGTGGACCAGGCTGGTCTCAAACCCAAAGAGTTCCACCTGCCTCTGCCTCTCGAGTGCTGGGACTAAAGGCATGAGCCACCAGGTCCCTCAGAACCCTCAATTTGGAAGACACTACCACCCTGGATGTGGAGTTTTGACCCCCCCCAACCCCAAGAAAGTAGGCGCCTGTTTTTTTTCTTCTGGGAACAAGGTCAAGAAACAATATAGGTCCATTTGCAGTTTAGGATTTGAAGGTCAGTTTTGCATACCATTCTGGCTTGCCAGACTTTACCTCCTCTTCATTCTCTGTGGTCATTGTTCCCTGCAGTAGCTAATTAGGAGTCGGGTGCAGCCCACGAGGCCAATAGAGTGGGACGAGGCCAATAGAGTGGGACGTTGGAGACCTCAGGGCTGGGCAGTACAGTCCCGAGCTGGTAGTTGTCTTCTAGTAAAATCTTGTTTCTCCCGCTCTTCCTCTAAATGATGGGTTTGTGGGTACTTTACTCCAAAGATTCTTACTCCCAAGAGAGTTTGTAAAACCCCTCTCCTCTGGCGGGAGGCAGAGTTCTTGTTACAGTTACATCATTTTATTTTTATTTATTCATTTGTTTTTGATTGGTTAGTTTTTTGAGACAGTGTTTCTCTGTGTAACGGTGGCTGACCTGGAACTTGCTTTGTAGACCAGGCCCTTTAATTCAGAGAGCCTCCTGCCCTACCTCCTGAGTGCTGGGACAAAAGGTGTGCACCACAATACTCGGCATGCTTTGTGTTTTAACTCTAGCAAGTTTCCTTTCCAGACCATTTGCCGTGCTACCTGTGAGTATTTAACACTTCTGGGCTGTCTGCCTTTGCTTTAGATGTGGAAGATAGAATGTGAACTAGTTTTTGTAACCCAATACAATTAAGAAGATAATTTTTCTGTAAATAACCATGTCTGCATTCCAAATTGAATGGTGTAGTGAAAACAGCTTCAGCTCATTGTTTCTGGAGACTTGAGTTCGAGTCCTGCCCACTGGTTCTGTCCCAAATAAACCTAAATATCCCAGATGATATCTAACATTCTGTTTTCTTTTTTAATTAACAGTTTAAAATTTTATTTTATATGTTTGGGTGTTTCCCCTGCACATACGTCTGTGTGCTACATGCCTGCAGTTCTGAGGAGGCCAAAAGACGTGGCTTCATAGCAGGGGTTACAGATGTTTGTGAGCCACCACGTGGGTGCTAGGGACTGAATCAGGTCCTCGGCAAGAGCAGTCATCATAACTGCAGAGTCCTCTCTCCAGGGCATTTTATTTTCTTCTGTGAGAGATTGACACTACTCCAGTACACTGGACAGTTTCCAGAATCCAGGTGAACAATGTACTTGGAGCAGATTTGGAATCAGGTTTGGGAACGTCTCTGAAGAGATGAAAACGTTTCATAAACATGGCTCTTGATGCTGGTTCTTCAGCTGACTTTGCAGTGACTTGAAGATTTCAACACTTTGCAGACATAGCTCTGAGAGTGAAACTTTCACCTTTAAATATTCTGTAATGGAAAGTTCCAGCCCTTCTGGAGTCAGCCTTGTTACCCACCTCGGTGACGGTCCAGACAGCCCCACAGCAACGTCTTTGTGTCTCCTAAGGTTGTGTTGTCTGCAGCTAACCCGAACAACCTTTAAAAAAAGATAAAACAGGAGGCAAGTAATGATAATAAAAGCTGTCTCGTGGGGGCTGGGGATGGTCAGGTGGGTGAAGTCTTCAGTGAAAAAGCATGAGGATCTGAGTTCAGATCCCCAGTACCCATTTAAAAGCTGGGCATAGGGGCTTGAGAGATGGCTTGGGGACAGTTCCCCACACCCACGTGGCAACTCATACCCATACATAACTCCAGTTCTAAATGATCAGATGTCCTCTTTTGGCTTCTGAGGGTCTAGCCAAAAAACTGGGTTCTATATTCAGGGAGAGACTCTGTCTCCAAAACAAATTCAATTAGGAGACAGTGAGATACGCAAATGTGAAAAGTTTTCTTGGACCTTTGAATATGATTTTATAAAATATTGTCAGTTAAAGGTTCTGATAACAAAAGGCAAACACCTGGGAAATGTAAAGGAATTGAGGACCCTGGTAATTTTTTTTTTTTATTGCCTGAGATAAGGTGTTGGAGATAGGAGAAACCGGAGAAAGAGCAAAGTGTGTGTAAGAGCTTTCCGAGGCTTGGTGTAGTAGCACACACCTGTAATTCCAGCATGTGTCAGAGAATTGTCCCCTGGGCTGCGTGTCAAATTCTAGGCAACCTGAGTAAAAGAGACCCTGTCTTAAAAAAAAAATCAAACAAAAAGCCACCTCCAATGGGATATATTAGCCAAGGGTTGTTGATGGTTGTAAGGGGGAACATTCCTTGAGTTAATACAGACTACTGGTTGGAGTCTGATAGAAGACTGGGTGAGTTAAGATGGATGGAGCCAGCTGGTTGGCAGGGGTTTGTCCACCTAAAGAACAAATAGCAATGTCAAGAGACTTGGGCAGGGTTGCCAGGTCTGGAAGGCACATACTGACTGCCAAGACAGGAAAGCAGGGAAGTGTTGACACTGGGGTAGGAAGCGGAAATCTATGTGGGCTATAGTTTAATGGTTCTTTGGCAAAGGAGGAAAACCTTTCAGAACTCCTTTGTGTGTCTTACGCCTCCTGTCTGCTAATGAGATATAGTCTATTGCCATTCACACTCACACGGTGGCCTACTCACCACAGTTTGTGACCTTTTGAAGCAGAGCTTGCACTGTTTAAGGTAGAGGTTGGGCAGGTTTGGGTCTCTCCTGCACTTTCTAAAGGAGGTTCAACAGGGCGATGCTCAGGCTTGTTTTGGTGCTCACACCGTGTGTGAGCATGCCATGCTTTGGTGAGTGTTGGGGGAGCAGCTGGTGTAAGTGCCGTGTTTTCTTTTCTCCATTTTCATGCTTTTTGTGGGTGACTTGTTTCAAACAGCCTCCAAGCATGATGGTGAAAATGCTTCAGCTAGGAAGACTGTGATGTGCTCAGTGTAGAAAATGTGTATTGGAAGGAAGATGAGGTTTCGGGGTGCCTGGAAGAGCAGTGAGCTGTGAATTCCACGTTAATAAATCTGCAGATATTCAGTAAGATGTGTTTAAACAAAAACACACTTGAAGCAAAGTTCTGTATTGGTCAGTCAGCAAAATGTGTTGAGAGGCTGAAAGTAACCACACTGAATATTTATGGAGCTTGTATGTGTGTGTGCTTATCTGTATGTGTATCACATGTGTGCAGGGCCAACTGATGTAGCATGAGGGGCCGCTGGTTTCTGTCCTCCCACCAGGTCCCCCAGCCATTTAGTCCCAGAGAAAAATCACAGAGAGTCTCCATAAGTTACAAACTGATTGGCCCATTAGCTCAGGCTTGTTAGCTCTTGTAAGTTATATTAACCCATTATCCCTATCTATGTTAGCCACATGGCTCAGTACCTTTCTCAGCGGGGCAGGTCACATCCTGCTTCTTTGGTGGTCCAGGCAGGTCGGCCGTGAGAGCTTCCTGCTTCCCAGAATTCTCCTGGTCTAATAGCCCCGCCTCTACTTCCTGTCTGTTTGACCCCCCCCATACATCCTGGCTAATGGCCAATCAGCGTTTATTTAAATCATGATTGACAGAATATAGACAATTCTCCCACGCCAAACTGAGGCTAGACAAAGGTGCTAGAATCTGTGGAACTAGAGTTATAAAGCATTTGAGCCGTCATGTGGGTGCTGTGAACTGACCCAAGTTCTCTGTGAGAGCATGGAGTCCTCTTCACCACTGAGGCATCGCTCCAGTCCCCAGTTCATGATGGTTTTACAGAACTTAATTATAGTAAGTTAAGAGAACTAACTGCAATTACTAATGGCCGTGACCAGTGTGCCTAATGATACAATAGATCCTGATTTAGAAGACTTACCCAGGACCCTGGCATAGTGGCACATGCGTGAAATTCCAACACTCAGGAGGCAGAGGCAGGTGAATCTTTGTGAGTTCGAGGCCAGCCTGGTCTACAGAGCTACTTCCAGGACAGTCAGGGCTGTTACATAGAGAAACCTAGTCTTGAAAAAAAAAAAAAAGACCAAACAGAAAAAACTTATCTAGGTTTTGACAGACTGGGAGTTAAGGGCAGAAGAGGGCGTGGGATCCCCTGGAGCTGGAGTTACAGGTGATCGTGAGTCACTGAGTTCACTTTTATGTAGGATGACAACAGCGGTGAGGAATGCTGAGAATTGGTAGTCGGTTAAAGTCAAGCCTTAAGCTGTTAGACATAGTAGGTCAGTGTGTGCCTATCACAGGCTCACTCTCCATGGGTTCTCTGAGAGGAATGAATGAACTTCAACCAGCAGAAAGAATGTAGGCCGGCACCAGACAGCCTTGCGCAAGGGTCATATAGTGTGCTCTGAGTCTGGCTTTGCGGCTTTGGGCCTGTGTCGATGGTCTCAGGTGACTCACGGTCTACTTCCTAAGTCTATGCATTTGCATTGTGGAGACTGAGAACGAGCTGTGTTGTCAGGGCTGAGCATGTAGCTCAGTGCAGAGTGGTTTCCTAATGTACTCAAGGCCCTGGATTCTATTCCCAACTGTGAAAAAGCAACGATTTTTCTGGTGCTAATGGCGTTTGCGACTGAGGTTGCTAGACACTGCATGGTAGAACTGTCTACCAGCTGGGTTGTCAGAGTCAATGAAAAGTCACCCCTCCCATTCTGTGGTGCTGAGGAAGGCTGCAGAGTTAGGCCTTGGGCCACTGTAACATGAGGAAATATTAATACAGTTAAGCAGTACATTCCTTTAGGATTCTGGCCCAGAACAGTGTGCTCATTTGTTCCGTTCAAGCCCACTGAGGTCTTCTCTAGCTGGCAGTGGGAGAGAGATACAAACCATGGGTAGAGAGGAAATGGCAGGTGCCTGCCACCTCCCTCTGAAATCCAGTGTGTCCAATTCAGAGAGTAGGAAGATGAATCATTCTAGAGGAGACTTGTTCCCTGCAGAGGTGTCACAGGAGGGGCCTCAAGCCCTTGCAGGTAGGGGACACACCTGGAGCAGCTGGGCCACATTCTAGGACCATCAGGGCCATAGAAAACAGTATTGGCTTTTACTGTGCAGCTTATTGTGGAGGCTAACAGCTACCTGGAAGATCCCTAATTAGGATTTTAAGTAAGCACGTATGTTTTCAATTCATAGAGCATGTAGGGATATTGCCTGTATTTCAGGCATCTGCCCTCATGGATTTTCAGGCATGATGGTGTACAGACATAAGAAGGTGGGTGTAAGTCAAAGCTGGTTGAGTCCTTGACATCTCTGGTGTTTCAGAGGCTAGCAATGTGGGTCAGTCACCCATTCTTGAGCATACCCAGGGAGGGAAAGTGGGGTATCAGAGGCTCTACTGTGGATGTTCTTTAGTGGCCCGCCTGAGGAGAGAATGATTTTTATTTTTGGTTGTGAGCCTATTCTTTAACGACTGAGCCATCTCTCCAGCCCAAGAGCGATTTTTAATAGACTGTAATTCCACTTTTGGGGAGTTGGAGACAGGAAGATATTTGGCCAGCCAGTTTAGCCAAATCAGCAAGGTCCAGGTTCAGTGGAAAACCCTGTTTCAAAGGGTACAGAGTGATACCTGGTAGGGGTACTTGGTGCCAAACTCTGCCCGCTGCCTTGCATGTGTACACACATGCTCATGTGTACACACGTGGTCACCATACAACACACACATATTTTTAAAAAAGTAGTAAATGCAGGAAGGGCGGTGGATGAGGAGAGATTGGCTCATCGGTGCCAAGTTAGAGAGGGGAAGACATTCTGGTGTCCCGAAGGCTGAGATTAAAGGCGAGTGCCACCATGCCTGGCATCGTTGTCTTTAAGGGTTGTATTAGTTCCTGTTCTGTGGCTGTCATAACATGTTATGGCCAGGAGCATCCTGGGAAGAAAGGCCTTATGTTGGGTTACAGGGTCAGGATGGAGACTCCTGAGGGCAGGCATGGTGTGGTGGGAGCTGGAGGCTGACTAATCACATTTTATCCGGAAACAGGAAGCAATGAGAACAGCGCGGTAAGGCTACAGACTGTCAAGGCCACCCCACAGTGATCTTCTGGCCAAGCTTTACCGCTCAAAGGTTCCATAATCTCCCCAAACAGTACTACAGCCACGGACTAAGTGTTCAAATACAGGAGCCTATTGGAACGTGTGTGTGTGTGTGTGTGTGTGTGTGTGCACGCACATATTCTTTTAAAATTTACTTTTATGTTTAATTGGTGTTTTGCCTGCATGTACGTCTGTGGGAGGGTGTCAGAAACGCTGGAAGTGGAGTCATAGACAAGTGCGAGCTTCCATATAGGTGCTGGGAATTGAACCCACGTCCTCTGGAAGAGCAACCAGTGCTCTTAATCACCAAGCCATCTCTCCAGTCCTTGTGTATGCACATTTCTTGTTCAAACCAGCACAGGGACAGGGGACCTGGGGAAAAGGTAAGTGGCTGGCCATCCCATTGCCCTGTTTGTATTAACGGTTGGTGAAACATGAGGAGAGGGGTGGTCTGAGATGCTGTGAATAGGTAGTATGTGTATTACAAGAAACTGGGTCCTCATGGAGTTGTGGTTGTCTGTGGTCTCTAGATTTTGGTGACAGTTTGGTCTGTGTCTTAGGGTTTCTATTGCTGTGATGAAACACCATGACCTCCTTTAATTCCAGCCCTCTGGGAGGCAGAGGCAGGTGGATCTCTGAGTTCAAGGCCAGCCTGGTCTACAAAGTGAGTTCTAGGATAGCCAGGGCTGTTACATAGAGAAACCCTGTCTTGAAATAAACAAAAAAGAAACACCATGACCAAAAAGCAAGTTGGGGAGGAAAGGGATTATTTGGCTTACACTTGTACGTTGCTGTTCATTACCAAAGGAAGGCAGGACAGGAACTCAAACAGGGTAGGAACCTGGACGCAGGGGGTGATGTAGGGGTCATGGAGGGAGTGCTGATAACTGGGTTGCTCAGCCTGCTTTCTTATAGAGCCCAGGACCACCAGCCCAGGGTTGGCACTACTTACTATGGGCCGTGGGCCCTCCCCCGTTGATCACTAATTGAGAAAATGATGTACACCTGGGTCTAATGGAGACATTTCCTCAGTTGTGGCTCCTTCCCCTCTGATGACTATAGCTTGTGTCTAGCTGACATAAAATCAGCCTAACTCTCCATTTCAGCTTCCTAGTTAGCCAGTGTGGTCTGCTGTGGGTATGAGTCGCTCCCCAATGGGGAGCTCACCTTCTGTTTTCTGTGCTGTTCCAATCTGCTATTGGATAGGAAGAGAAGAGGTCCAGTGAAGCCCTCAAAGCTCTGGATGGCCAAGAAAGTCACCGTCCTGACAATACTCACACTTCTGGCTTGTGCTGTTGCCTCTTATTGGGGGAGGGTGAGTTCCCACCAGGTGAATGGTTTGGACTGCTGATGGAACAGGGCCTGCAGGAATTTGGGGGTACTTAACCACGTGCGGCTGGAAGTTGGAGAAACCATCAAGTACCCTGGGACAGTTTTTAACATGTGGCCAAGTGATAGAGCGGCAGGAACGTCAGACAGCCTGACTGACTTCTGCTGTCTCTGTCTCCTCCAGTGACCAGGCTGGCAAACTCTACGTGGAAGGCAGATGTAGTCACTAGTGCTCCTTGGGTAGAGCCCAGCAGCTCTGCCTTCCCGTCATGCAACTCTCCTGGAAAACTTGCATGACACACGCCTTGAATTCTGTTCCTTCCCTTGGGAAAAAAATAAATATCTGTCATAGTTTTGTTCTCAAGGTAGGTGCTGCTGTCCCCTTGTGGGCTGAAAGGGCAGATGCTTTTTTATTTTGGTGTAGAAGGGCAAAATGGCTTTCAGGTTTGTAGTTAGACATCATGGTAGCATTGGGTGCTCCCAAGTTTTAATAAATAGTTTCGGAGTTGGAGACCTCTTCCCTCACAGGAAGCTGACAAGATAACTTTAGGAAAGGAATGGGACTGGCAGAGAAAATTTATGAGCTCTCTCTCTTTCTCTCTCTCTCGCACACTGCCCATACATGTATGTTCTGGTTCTGTTCACCATGCTTGCATTTGACAATAGCCATGAAGAAAGGCTACAGGACTGTGAGAATGTGCCTGTGTCACAGTGGTGTGCCGTGTTCCTCTTGCTGTGGGCCTGTGTCACAGTGGTGTGCCACGTTCCTCTCGCTGTGGGCCTGTGTCACAGTGGTGTGCCGCTATGGGACTGCACTTAGACTGCCTTGCAGTTAGTTCTTGAGACTCCTCTGCACTCTGCACTTGAATCGGTTTTGAGAAGTACAGAGATGAGCCAGGCAGCCACTCCCCTCGTGAAGACATTGGACTGTCCTCCACGTTGCACCTTCTCTGACCTGATTCCTCCCCGTCTGTTAGGTCTCACCTCAACTGCCCTCTTCAGGGAGACCACCCTAGGTCATCCTGTGAAAATTAGTGGCTGATACTTGGCCTGTTTTAGTCATTTTTCTCTTTTTCTCATAAGAAATTACTTTCTGTTTTGTTTTTACTGAGTCCTGGGGACTGTGCCTTGCTCTCCTGCTGACCTACATACCTAGTCCTCATCGTCAGTAGGAACATACGCTGTTATTTACAGTTTGCTTAATATGCTTGCACATGTATTGACATTTTATTTCCTTTTGGTTCTTGTTTTGGAATAGGGTCTCATGTAACATAGATTGGCTTTGAACTCTCTTAAATTATCTCCATGTATGCGCTGTTATTGTGGATATGTGCACATGAGCGCTGTTATTGTGGATATGTGCACATGAGCGCTGTTATTGTGGATATGTGCACATGAGCGCTGTTATTGTGGATATGTGCACATGAGCGCTGTTATTGTGGATATGTGCACATGAGCGCTGTTATTGTGGATATGTGCACATGAGCGCAGTTGCCCAGGCAGAGCTGTTAGATTCTCCAGAAGCCGAAGTTGCAGGTGGTTGTGAAGCGCTGGAAACAGAGCTCAGGTTCTCTGCAAGTGGAGTATAAACTTAACCTTTGAGGCATCTCTGCAGCCCCTGAACTCAATCTCTTTCTTGCCTTGGTCTCCCTGGCACTGGGATGACAGTATGGACTCCCTTGTAGAGCAAATGGCTTTGAAAGCCTGTTCCCTGTTCTTATCTCATGTCAGGTTCCCACAGATGTCCTTTTATTAAGTGCCTCAGCTGGTTTCTCCATCAGCCTTTCAGAATCCACCTTAGTTTCTGCAGGGCTTGGCTCATGAAATGGTTTGGAATTTCGCACAGCTGTTTGTAATCCACCTTCACCCTAGGTGATCTTTCAGGGATGCTTCAGGTTAGCAGGGTGATGGGAGGCCGGGCAAGGACTAGTGTGCAGCCCCTGTCCCCTGCAGAGGGCCCAGCTGCACTGTGACAGCACAAGCAGGAAATGCTCACCACGGTTTGCTTCAAGAGTCTCCAAGTGAATTTACCATAGACAAATTCTGTCTTGTTTTGTTTTCCTGGGTCTGCATGATGGCTCAGCAAGTAGAGGCACTTGCCACCAACCCCGATGACCCGAGTTCTATTCCTAGGACCATTCCCAGGAAGGGGAGAACCAAGCTGCCCTCTCATTTTCACATATATGCCATGGATGAGCACCCGGGGCGGGGGGATAAATAAATGTGAGTGGCCGCGTAGGTACTGGGAATCAAACTTGGGTCCTCTGCAAGAGCAGTAGGTGCTCTTCACAACTGAGTCATCCCAGAGCAGTGCTTTGGAAGCCCATCCCTGCAGCTTGAGTTCCTGGAGAGTTGTGTGCCACACAGAACACAAGGTTTTGGAGGCAGTTGCGTGTCTTGATCCTGCTCCCTTCCTTTAACACCAAGTACAGACTCTACGTGTACTGAGTGAAGTCCAAAGGACTGATGGCTCCTTGGAGGCCTGAAGTATTTATTTTAGGAAGGAAAGCCCGGCTGGCACACACTGAGGGACCTTCATAGTATTAGTAAATGTTGACTAATACTGAATAAATAATGCTGGCTGTCTTTAAAAAGTGGCGTGCGAGCTTTCTCTCCTAGTTCCTGAATTAATAGTGTGTGTTCCCATGATAATTGAATGTGCTTATTTATTTGGTGAGGTTGTTTTATTCAGAAAGGGAAACTGGTCAGAACCAGCCTCGTTTTTTAGGGATTTCTTCTCCCTTTAAATCTCTGTAGCCTCTGCTTTTACAGCTACGTCGTAATCTATGGGAACAGTTCACTGGAAGTCCAGTGTCAATAAAAGCCTGGCCATCTGGGCTGGGGTAAGGTCTGTGTAGCATGCAAGGCTGGGGTTCACTGCACGGGACTGCAGAACAAACAGGCTTGTAAAACACCATGGTACAGAAATCGGCACTAGTAGTCACAAGGTCCATGACACCAGGAAGATTCCTGTTGAACTCAAAATGCTCTTTAACTGTCCAGAAGGTCCAGTGTTTCAGGCATACACTGCGGATTTGAAGCTGCAGTTTCCTGTTGGCCCTGTAGCCCTTGCT
This sequence comes from Ondatra zibethicus, assembly GCA_004026605.1. Lineage (NCBI taxonomy): Eukaryota > Metazoa > Chordata > Mammalia > Rodentia > Cricetidae > Ondatra > Ondatra zibethicus. The sequence goes on along the minus strand of PVIU01007858.1, from coordinate 22,094 downwards.
GTTGTTGCTCATTGACTCAGCTAGGAAGGCAAAAGTAGAGAATGGTCCATTGGTAGTTGTTTCTGCAAGGACTCATAAATGGCAGTCATCACCGTGCCACCAAACCCTCAGACTGGTGGCAATGCCATGTTCACAGACAGCCTTTGTTCCCCAGACTAAATTTTATGGAGTGTGTCTGCACAGGCTCGCTGTAAACAAGCGTAGACATCTATAAACACTAGAGACTTGGGCGTGAACATTCAGTGTCTCTCCTTAGAGCCCCAACAGGGTTTTTGGTCTTGGTGACTTAGCCCCAGTTTCTTTTCCTTACCAGGGCCCTGCTGTCTCAGCAGGAAGGAAGAACTTCACTCTGCAAGAGCTGTCTGTGGTCGATGGAGGAGTTACTTTGCGGACTATTAAAATTATTTTCGATTCTCTTTTTGGTGCTGGACTTGAATCCAGGGCCTTGTGTGTACCAAGCTATAACCCCAGTATGCTGTTCCCTACCAGAATTCCAGATGAGTCTTGCAAGTATTATTTGTGTGTTTTGTTTTCTCAACTATTCTTTTCCCCTTCAGGCTCACCCAGGAATGGAGACGCCGTTGGATGTATTGTCCAGGGCAGCCTCTCTGGTGCATGCTGACGATGAGAAACGTGAGTCAAGTCACCTGTATTTAGTGCCTCCTGTGCCAAGTTAAAACTACCTGCTTCTCTACCTGGTTTTGTGACTGTCTTGGTAATTTTGGTTGCCTTTCCAAAAAAGATAATAGTGTGTTTTCCTCATTCTTGTTTCCAAATACCAAGGGGTGGCTAATTTGTATCTGTTTCAGTTTAGAAGATGGAACCCAGGACCTTGTGCATGCCAGGCAGGTGCCCCACCTCCAAGCCCCACCCCAGAACATACATTTTAGCTGCTTCTTTGGTTGCTAGGGCTTGAATTATAGTTTGTTCTCTTGCACCTTGGTTTTTGAGATCAGCAATGAAGATAATTCTTTGGTTTGAGACAGTGTCATATTGGGTAACCCTGGCTAGCCTGAGTGGGATTCATTTTGTAGACCAGTCTAACCCTGAAGTCACAGTGCTGAGAGCAAAGGTGTGCATAACCCTTGCCTGGAGCTCATTGAGCTTAATGGCATACAATGCTTGCTGTTAACCGTTGGGCCAACTTTTCTAATCCTGGTTATATAACCAAGGATGGGAAGCGATGCTGTGGAGCTGTGATGGGCTCTCATGTGTTTGGTGCCAACCTTCGTTTTCACCTCCTGGTGGGGAGCGCCCATGTCAGGACCTCTTCTAGTCTTCAATGTTATCAAGGGGTCCTCTGTGCACACACCCCTTCCCCTGTCTCCTCCATTCACACAAGGTCATCATTAGAGGAGTGATTGGACAGGATAGTCATCAACCCTGCCCCCCCACACTTCCCTTTCCCCGCCTCTTACACAATTCCCAGGTATTGAGCTTTTGATCACTGATGTGTAATTACCCCTCCCTGGGGAAAATGGAAGCTTCAGGATGCAGAGTGTCATTTCCAAGGCCACAGGGAGAGGCAGCTCTGGTGACAGAATTTTATCGGAACATCAGAAAACTGCTTGGTGTCCTAAGATGGCAGTACAGGGGATGACTTGAATAGCTGTCTGGGATGTGTTGCACACTGATGTGACTGATGGAAGAGTTCCCTCTAGGTAGCACTTGGCTTTCTGTATGTTCATACCCCAAGACAATGAAAATAGGGGTGTGACCCTTCATATCCTTGAGTGTGGAGTTGAAGAATTTCTTATCCGCTTTGCCTACTCCTGTCTCTGGCCCCTCTCTTCCCAATTCATGAATCTCAGTTCCAGAATCCTACCTACCTACCTAGGTTCCAATTTCCTGAGTAATGATTCTGTAAGGGTGAACGTAACCATGAAGTTCTTGTAGCGCTTAGGAACATATTTTTGTAGAAACGCCAAGTGTATAGAAGAGGTGACAAGTATACAGGACAGAGCCACCATCACAGAAAGAATGACTGCCAAGGGGAGAGGACATCTTGTTCTTTGCCCATGAGGCCCTGGCCTGGAAGTGTTTTGTAGAATAAGAGTGAATCACACAGAAGGCCACAGTGATCAGGGGTAGACTCAGGACCATTTCTTACCTCTGATGATCGAGTTGGTTCAGGAATGGGCTGGTGTGCTCCTGTAATCCTTCATGTTCCCCACATGAGTGTGTGAGTTCATAGATAACGACCCCGACACCCGACATCTCTCACTAGATTTCTTAGGCTTATCTGGACCAGCCCCGCCCAACTCAGCTTATTCTGCCCTAGATTAATGCTATTTTGGCTTTTGTTATAAGTTGCTCTTATACTTTAGGAGTGGTTATTATTCTCCCCAACACTTTTAAAAAAGCTTGTGTGTGTGTATAATCTGATTTGGGTGTCTCATTACGCACACAGAACTGTTTCTTGAGATCAGCTTCTCAGTACATTTCGGTGACCCAAATGAGTCTCTCCACATTTCTTCAGCTCCAAGAGAACCGAAAACTTGGGCCATGTTGGAGGGAGTGATTGTTCTGGCATTTGGGAGCAAATGAACAGCTCCTGTGGTACCTGATAGCCTTAAGGTTCCATGAGGTCATCCAGCAGGGAATAAAGGCAATATCTGAGGACACCAGCAAAAGTAAATGGAGAAAGGGAGATTTTGTGGTAACATAAGCTTATCTGGGCGTCCTAGAAGGAATACATTTACCCAAAATAATCATTCTGCCACTCATGAGACTCTGGTTAATTCCGTGAGCCATTAGGGCACAGATGGAATGAACTCAGTGAAATACAACTTGAGGCTGCCATTTTTATTCTCTTTGCCTGGGAGAAAATCTCTTCTTGGGGCTTGTTCATGCTGAAGTTGGGATGCCCTTAACTTTTTTCAACTCTTAATCATTTAGTAGTTAAAAAAAAGTGACCCTCCCTCAATAAAAGGTGCTCAAAATAGGGGACCGGATACCTGGCATATAGAATAATAATACTTTTGTATCTTTCTTTTTATATTTGTTTGTGTGTATGTTCGTATATGTGTGGGTATGGGTGTGCCATGGCACACATGTGAAAGTCAGAGAACAACTTTGTGGCATTGGCATAGTTTCTCGCCTTCTACTTTATGGGTTCTGAGGATTGAGCCAGATTTATCAGGCTTGGTGGCAAGTGTCTTTTTCCACTGTATCAGTTACTTTCTGTTGCTGTGATTAAAAAAACCATGACCAAGGCAGCTTATAGAAGAAAGAATTTATTTGAGCTTATGTTTCCAGAGGGTTAGTGTCCACAATGGCGGGTATTGCCTGGCAGCAGGAATACGAGGCTGAGTGCTCACATGTTGAACCTCAATTAAGAAGTAGGGTGTTAACTTGAAATAGGCAAGACTAAGCCCTCCAGTGACATATTTCCTCCAACAAGGCCACACCCCTAAACCTCCCCAAACAGTGCCACACCAACTGGGGACCAAGTGTTCAACTGCCCAAGACCATGGGAAACATTTCTCATTCAAACCGCTACACCCAGTATCCATCATTAGGGGCTCTTACTTTGGTGTCTTTTATACCATACCTCATCTTATTATGATATTTACAAAACATTTTTGATACTTTTTCTTGTATACCCTAGAGTGTGAAATTTTGTGGTTTGCATGCTTTGGTTGAAATCTTTTGGATAACTCTTTTCTGTGAAGTCTGCACCTGTGTTTTGGGGTCCATCTTTCTCTCTGAATCTCTCTCACTTAACCCTTATGCTTAAGCTTGTATTAAAATATTTTAATAAACCCATCTCCACTTTAAAAACAAAGATCTTTTTTTGTAGTTGTTATTGAGATGGTGTCCAGGCTGGGCTTCAGTGATCCTGCCTCAGCTTCCCACGTAGCCTATTTGTGCCATTCTACCTAAGTCAAGAATTTTAAAAGTATGGCTTTATCTGTATATGTGTATGCTGTGTGAGTAAATGCTACTTGGGTACAAGTGCCACAGAAGCCAGAAGAGGGTGTCAGATTCTCTGGAGTTGGAGTTACAGGCAGTTGCGCATTGCCTGAACTGAATGCTGGCCCTCTGGAAGAGCAACATGTGCCTGCTCTGAGTGACTGCACCATCTAGCCAGCCCCCGGGGGAAAGCTGTGGAGGGGTCTATGTGGAGGGCCCATGAGAATCACAGCGTGGAGGACGCACCCTGCGCCCCTGACTCATACCTGCCCTGCTGGCTCCTTTGGTGAAGGCCCTTGAAAGGTGACTGAGGGCTGAAGTGTGAGCCGCCATAGCCCTTCTCAAGAAGGAATTTTGAGGAGTTCAAGTGGAATATTTCATCTCTCTAGGTTGATGCTTATTTTGCCTAAAAAGAAAAGAAGCAGAGGCCTTTTAATCTCTGCACTGGGGAAGCATAGGCAGGTGGATCTCTGTGAGTTTGAGGCTGGCCTAGTCTACATAGTGAATTCTAGGACAGCCTGAATTACATAGTAAGACCCTGTCTCAAAATAACAGATCTGCCCCAGTGTAATTGCACTCCCAGCATTTTTTAAGCCTGAGAGATTTTGCCAACTTGTTTTGGCCCCCACTTCAAACCAGCCTGTGCGGGCATGGTATATGCTCCTTCTCCTGTGTTTTCTCCTCATTATCTTGCCTTTTCTCTCAACATCCAAAGTTGTGGATTTTGAACAGTTTGAAGATGGCATCTAGTGCGAAAGCAGTTCGTGTCATTTTTGCCCCCCCCCCCCCGCACGGATCCGATCCCTGAAAAGCTCTGGAGAGAGCCCCACACTCTGACTGCACAGTGTGCTTCTGGTAAGGCCCATCGTGACGAAGATAAGGTCCACAGTAACAGATTGCAGTTTGAGTAACCTTGATGGCATCATTCTGCTTTAAGGTAAACTTCCTCTTAAATACTAGTTGGATTGACCAGCATATGGGCTGTGGAAATGCAGCTAACTGTGGTACTTGGCTCAGCAGAAGTGGACCTGAACAGATGACCAGGAGGCAGTTTCTGATGAGATGTAGTATATGAGAGTTGTATACAGGCACACCCCAGAACTTAGACTGTGTCTGCCCAAATTCTGGCTCCATGAAATGGGGGGTGGGGTCAAATTGATCAGGAAGTCCCTATCTGGAAAGTGGCCAGTTGCCTTACTGTGTCTCTGTAGTTTACAGATTCCTGGTTTCATTAACTTGTACATCAGCAAAGCAAGATCTCAAAATAGTCTCTTGTAACAAAAGACCTGGACCCTGAGAGTCTGGATACAAATCTCCCTGCCTGCGGAGGGCAAGTTCCCCTCTGCCTTGTGTCCCAAGCATAAGCATGCACCATTTGATGCCCATGACAGGCACTTAAACATTTATTGGCAATAAAATAGCCAGTGGAGAGTGGCTTCTCTTTGAGGAACTGATTTTTATTTAACACCAATGAAACAAACCTATAATGATCGTTGTAGTTGAAATGCACAGATTCTGAGCCCCACCCCCCACCCTGTTGTATTTGATAGCACACTGTAGTACAGAGAGCATTTTCTTTTGATTTTTACAGCATGGACATGTAAGCAGGCTATCTTGCAAATACCAGAAAATTAAATTTATAGAAGCTAGATACCTAATTCAAGATTAAAACAAACAAAAAGAAACACACAACTTGCAAAACTCAGCATGATCTCTCCCTAACATGCAGTCCTCAGAAGATCAACTCTTAGCTGGGTGTGGCAATCCCCAGTATTTTGGAGGTGGAGGCAGGAGGATCATCCTTGGGTATGTAGCGAGTGTGAGGCTGGTCTCAGACAGAACAACTGATGGATGAGGCTGACCACTGCAGAGCTCTTCAGGACTGGGTGTCACAGGGTGCTCTCTTTTATTAATTTAAATTGTTTGTTCATTCATTTATTTGTTAATTTTGCTTATTTGGGTTTTTTTTTTTGAGATAAAGTTTCTCTGTGTAGCTTTGGTGCCTGTCCTGGAACCCGCTCTATAGACCAGGCTGGCCTCGAACTCACAGAGATCCTCCTGCCTCTGCCTTTCAAGTGCTGGGATTAAAGGCGTGTGCCATCACCTCCTGGCTCAGTTTCTTTTATTTTTGATGGTGCCTGGAGCACGCTAGACACATGCTCCCATCACTGAACACCCTCTACCACATAAGCTTTCTTTTGCTTCTTAACTAAACACATGGGATGAGGTAGTGTTCTGAGCTGCTTTCAGTGTGTGGGCAGTTACTCTAATCAAATTTGCATCCCAGGCTAGGCATTTAATCAGAAGGGCTTCCCTCCAGAGGCAGCTATTCAAAATCTGCTGTTTTTATAGTTTCATATCAGATCAGATTAGCATAATGAGTGTTAGAAATGGATCTGTGCTGTGGAAAAATAAAGTGGCTTGTTAATTAGCATAATGGATGTAGAAAATAGCATTGAATAGCTCTTCAGACACTGGAGGCCAGGTTATGTTTCTCTTAGATGAATATTTCTCAACCTTTTGGAAACCCATGTTTTTCTTTACTACACATAAAAAATGTTACAGTCTATTTTCATGTCATTTGCAATTCAAATTAAAATGTCAGTGCCAAGAATCCATGGAAGAAGGTCTTGAAATTTTTTTTTTACACTTCCTTATTTCATTTTATGTGCATGAGTGTTTTACCTGCATGTATGTGCAGGCACCACATGCACACCTGGTGCCCACAGAGGCCAGAAGGATCCTCTGGAACCATGTGTGTGAAGGGAACCAAGCCTGGGTCCTCTGGAAGAGCAGCCACTCTTACCCACTGAGCCATTTCTCCAGTCCCCCAGTGAAGGACCTTTTGCTGTTTTGTTGGCTGCTCTCCTTCTCCTGGTCCTTTTTCTGGGCATTGTGAAGAGCCTCTGCCTTAATCAGATCTGATTGCGTGTCCTCGTACATTCTGCTGTCTCTGTCTCCTCCACCATCCCTGACTTGTCAGTGTCCCCCTGCAGTACCCTGCCTAGAAGCGCTTTTTATATGCAATCTGGTGAGCACAGTGCTCCCAAGACCATCTCGGCTTTTAAGTCATCCATGAATTGGTAGCAGGGGGACAGAGGCATGGGGCAGGCTGGTGTTCTTGAGGAGAGGCAGCTGTCCTCAGCTGCAGCCCAGCTCCAGCAGGGCTGGCTCAAGAGCCTTTTGCCTGTGTCTCAGTTACAGCTCTAGAGAAAGCAGGTCAGTGGTGGTAGGGATATTTACGCAATGGCAAGTGCCTGGGGCTTAATTTGCTTTCCCTTTGTAGAGACTGATTGTTTTTTTATTGATTTATTTGTTTCATTTGCCAGCACACTCTGGCTCCAGCCAGTTACTTTTCCATGGGTTATTGTCAAATTTTGTAATTGAGGAAAAACTGCTTTTATGTAAATGTTCTTATGCAAAGTTTATTCTAATTTCACAAGTTTTAGAATTTTGTGAATTCTTTAGCCAGACTGGACTTTATAAACGGCTTCTGGTCTAGTCACAGAAGGGAATGGTAGGTAAGGGTTTTTCCCCTCCCCATTTTAAGTGCTAGGGAATCAACCTAGGACTTCACACGTGCAGCCACCAAGCTGTGCCCTCCATCCTAGGAGATTTCTTTTTACAGTTCCCTCTTCTATTTTTTATTTTTTGAGACAGGATTTCACTATGTAGCCCTGGCTGGCCTGGAAAGCTCTATGTTGACCAGGCTGGCATTGAACTCACAGATCCACCTGCCTCTGCTGAGACTAAAGCAAGTGTGCCATGCCCAGCCTCACTGCACCCTCACTGCTTCTTTCAGTGCTCACTCTAGGTGTGAGTGATAACAGATCTGTCTGTCTCTCTGTAGCTCTGGCTGTCCTGAAACTCTCTCTGTAGACCAGGCTGTCCTGAAACTCACTCTGTAGACCAGGCTGTCCTGAAACTCACTCTGTAGACCAGGCTATCGTCTTTGAACTCAGAGGTCTGCTTAGCCTCTGCCTCTTGAGTGCTGAGATTAAAGGTGTGCACCACCGCCGCGGGGCTCATTTGGTAGCAGATCTTTAAGCACAGAAGGAAGGTGATCTGTGCTTTGATCCTTCTCATCAGGAAATTCATTAAAAAAAAAAAACTTTAACATTTGTGTATTTGTGTGTGTATCTGTGTGTTTTGGTGAATATATGCCATGGTATCAGGGTGGTGTCATGGTGTGGAGGTCAGGGCAGCTCAAAGGGGTCAGCTCTCTCCTTCCACCATGTGGGTTCTGGGGATTGAACTCAGGCTTGGCAGTAAATATTTTTACCCATTGAGCAATCCTGCTTCAGTTTTTTTTATTAATTTTTTTTGAGAATTTCATACATGACTACATTTTTAAAAAGTAAGTTCTTTCTCCCTGTGTCATTCAAGCTCATCTGAGTGCATGGCTTTCGGGCGGTCACTAGCCCCCCAGACTTGGAATTTAATTTTGCTCTGTGCATATCTTTCCTTTCCAGCCAGGTTTTTCTTTTGCTTCAAGCTAAATAAAGCTGCATCCCTTCCCATCTTTTGCTTTTTTTCTTTTTAAGAGATGAATGCCACGGGCTTATAGAATTCTTGTTGACTGAGCATTTGATGTGGGTGTAATGTGTAGCAATATTACATTAGCGTTCACGCTCTCAGAGAAATTGAATCAAGTCTGAACAATCAAGCCAGTGCATCCTTCTTGGGTTTAGATTTATTGCAACTGCCATTTTATCGAATCTCACCTTGAGTCCTTGTAAATGAAATAAATAAATCTTTACCTTTCCCATTGGATAAAGAGCTCATGCTCACTTCACTGTGCTTTCTCCCCTAGCCTTGTGCAGAGGGTTTTCTGCTTTCTCCCCCAGCCCTGTGCAGAGGGTTTTCTGCTTTCTCCCCCAGCCCTGTGCAGAGGGTTTTCTGCTTTCTCCCCCAGCCTGTGCAGAGGGTTTTCTGCTTTCTCCCCCAGCCTTGGGCAGAGGGTTTTCTGCTTTCTCCTCCAGCCTGTGCAGAGGGTTTCTTCCTTACTTTGTTAATGTTGCTTAAATGTCTCTTGTTTCAGAGAACTTATCACACTAATTAGACTGTAATCCATTTTTTAAGAAAGTAATTGAATACAAGATAAATTTCTTAATCGTGTGTGTGTCTGTCTGTGGGTTTGTGCACTTGACTGTATTGTAATGACCACAAAGACCAGAAGTAGGCATCAGATGCCCTGGAGCTGGAGTTATTGGTCGCTATGAGCTACTGGACATGGGTGTTGAAAACTGAATTTGGGTCCTCTGCAAGGTCAGTATATGTGCTTTAAACTGCTGAGTCTTCTCTCTAACCATTGCAGTCCACTTTTGGGGACAAAGTCTTGTAATGTAGTCCAGGCTGGCCTTCAGTGCTCCCTGCCTCTCAGCCTGGCAGGCTGTACAGTTACACTAGATCTGTAGTTGATAACGTGTCTTTTTTGACAAAGGCACCTGTAGCCCAGGCCGACTTCAAGCTCCTCGGGCTACTGTCCTCAGTTCTCTGGCTGCACACCCCTGCAGCAGTTTGTATAAATTCCACTGAGCAGGAAAGCTGGAGCCTGGAGCAGAAGAGGAAGGGCTTGTAGTTTTGGAGAGAGGAGCCTGCTTATCTCCTGAATAAAACAATTTGAATTGCAAATTTTTGCGTATCTCTTGGGAATTCTAGAGGACAAACTTCATTCTGAATCCATAGGTATGCCTTTGTCAAAGTCCTTTAGAATAACAAAAAAGGGATATTTATTAAAAACAAAACTACAGCCTCAAACAGTGCTGGAAAATTAGGAAGGGGTCTACTTTCCTGTCAGAGGGGAGGCAGGTGAGTTCAGATGGAACAAATTAAAAAAATTCTAACTTGAAACAGAGACTAAGGGGAGGAGCTTAAAGCCTGAGTCTTCAGTGACCTGCAGCTGCCCAAAGGTAAGGCTCTCGAATAGCACGCACACGGAGGGGAGGGGGGAGGGTGTGTGTGTGGCTGAGAGCAGCTAAATGAAATGTAAGCCCCTGTGTGGGTCCCCTCTGCTTGGTAAAGGTACAGGGAAGGGGTGTGAGCTCTGTCTACAGAAAGAGAGACTGCTATGTTTCTTTTCTTTGTGCTGTGTGGCTCAGGAGTTAGAACCCAGGGCCTTGTGCATGCCAGATTAGCCCTCCAGTCTGTGCTGTGCCTAGCTCTTGTTTGTCTTGCTTATACCTAAAACAAATCCACCCTTTGACCATCTCTGTCCCCCTAACTTCTTTTCCTTTTGAGATAAGATATTACTATGAGCCCTGACAGGCCTGGAACTTCTTATGTAGACCAGGCTATCCTTGAACTCTATAGACCCTTTCATTAAAAACCTAAACACTGGTTCTTGGGACTGTACTGACTGGCGCAAAGGTGAACATACTAAAATTATGTATTAAAACATTTTTTTCCTTCAGAGCAAAAAATAAGATGTTCTGAAGCATTGAGAACTGAGTCATAGTTTTTCCAGGATGAATGAAAGCCATGAGCCCTATTCTTGAGCAATAAACTCAGGGCTGCGAATTCATTGTTCAATTAGGTTGTAAAACTGTATGGTGCACACCTTTAATCCCAGCACTAGGGAGACAGAGGTAGGTAGATCTCTGTGAGTTTAAGCTCAACGACTCAACATGGTCTCCATAGCTAGCCCCAGACCAGCCAGGACTACATAGTAAGACCCTGTCTCAAAAAACAAACAAAATAACTAAACAAATCAAAAAAGAAACCCCTAAAACAAAACAAAAAAATGTGCTTATGGTATGACACTGATTCTGCCAAAAAAGCAGAATAATAAAACATTGGTTTTAGCTGTAATTATGTGATTGGTAAGAATAGAAGTAATCCTTCCCCCGTATTTAAAAAAAAATTCATGGATTCCTTACACTTGTAAAAATGGCCAAGATCAAAAACACTGATGACAGCTTATGCTGGAGAGGATGTGGGGTAAAGGGAACACTCCTGCATTGCTGGTTGGAATGCAAGCTGGTTCAGCCCCTTTGGATATCAGTGTGACGATTTCTCAGAAAATTAGGAAACAACCTTCCTCAAGACCCAGCAATACCACTTTTGGGTATATACCCAAAGGATGCTCAATCGTGCCACAAGGACATGTGCTCAGCTATGTTTACAGCAGCATAGTTTGTCATAGCCAGAACCTGGAAACAACCTAAATGCCCCTCGACTGAAGAATGGATAAGGAAAATGGTACATTTACACAATGGAGTACTACACAGCAGAAAAAAATAATGACATCTTGAAATTTTCAGGCAAATAGATAGAGCTAGAAAACATCATATTGAGTGAGGTAACCCAGACCTAGAAAGACAATTATCATATGTACTCACTCATAAGTGGTTTTTAAACATAAAGCAAAGAAAACCAGCCTACAATTCAAATCTCAGAGAATCTAGACAACAATGAGGAATCTGAGACATACATGCATCTAATCTACATGGGAAGTTGAAAAAGACAAGATCTCCTGAGTAAATTGGAAGCATGGGGACCATGGGAGAGGGTTGAAGGGGAGGGGAGAGGTGGGGGGGGAGCAGAGAAAAATGTAGAGCTCAATAAAAATCAAAAAATTAATGGATTTAACATAAAATGATCACATTTTAAATTATTTACTTATTTCGTGATCTTTGTTTATTCTTTTTTTAAATAAGTTGCTTACAGTTAGTGACTTTGTTCTGTTTAGTTGTTTCATAATTTCAGAAACAAAAATCTCAAGTAAAAGAATATTAATTACTATTATTTGAGTAGCACCTATGTACATTAGGGAAAAGAAAGAACTTCTGAGAATGGGAGGGGCTCTAAGGGAGGAGTACCCTGTTATTGTTATTATGAGAAAAGATCTCAAGTAGCCTCAGCTGGCCTTGAAGTCACTATGTAGCCAAGGATGACCTTAAATTTCCAACCACTCTGGGTGTAAGCACACCCAGTGTTTTGTTTTTTTAAGATTGTTTTATTTTACATGTCTGGGTGTTCTGTCTGCGTGTTTGTCTATGCACCACATTCATGAGGTGCCTACAGAGGGCAGAAGAAGGCATCAGGTCTCCTGCAGCTAGAGTTTATAGGTGGTTGTGAGCTACTGTGTGGGTGCTGGGAACTGAACCTGGGTCCTCTGCAAGATCAGCAAGTGCTCTTAACCAGTGAGCCATCTCTCCAGCTTCTACACCTGGTTTAATGTAGCGCTGGAAATCCAATCCAGCATGCCAGGCAAGTATTCTACTAGTGGAGCTCCATGATGACTGCTAGTATTTTGAAATGTTAATTTTGTTGATAATACATTTACGTGTGCATTTGTGTGGGTATGTGCATGTGAATGCAGGCCTCTGTGGAGGCCAGGGCTCTGGATCCACTGGAGATGGAGTTACAGGTGAGCCTCTGCCACAGGTGCTGGCAATTGAACTCTGGTCCTCTAATTCATTGCTCCTGCTCCCCTAAGACTTTTATTGACTGCTATTTTTATACCTTTCTAAAAGGTTTGTACCATTTACTGTGTCATAGATGTCATATGTTTGTATTAATGGCCCCTGTGTTGGGTATTAGACTGGTTTTCTTTTCTTTCTTTTTTTTTTTTTTTTTGAGAATTTGTGGCTCAGAAGATAAAGCATTAAACTTCAGTGCCTTGCTCTTTTGTACTTCTTTGTTAGCACAGATGAATGGCCTGTGTGTGTCGTAAATGAATTTTTTATTGTATAAATCTATAGGAGTTTTGAGCTGTTCATATTGTCTGTGGGTTTTAGAGCTACGGGATAAGTGTAGCTAAGAGAGAGAGTGAAGAAGAACCCAAAGCAGTTCCAGAACTGGGGAGTCTGAAGAAGGAGGTTGGTTTGTTTGAGGTCAACCTGGCTACATAGTGAGTCCTGGGTGATCCTGGACAACCTGGTGAGACTCTGTCCCAGAAGACATAGCAATAAAACAGAAAAGGAAAAGTACATATTTTTTCTTTTTGTGTGTGTGTGTGTTTGAGAATTTCATACATGCATACAGTGTTTTGATCAAGTCCCACCCTCCAATCAATTAGTTCTGTTTTCTTTGCTTACTCTCTAATCTATCTCCTCCCGTCATCTTTTTTCTTTTTAAGCATATTGAGGCCACTCAGCTCTGCCAGCATGTGTACGGCAAAGTAGTTTTGTTTGTTTGTTTGAGACATGGTCTCTTTATCTAGCCTTGGCTGAACTGGAGCTCACTTTGTAGACCATGCTAGCCTAGAACTCAGGGAGATCCACCAGCCTCTGCATCCCCAGTGTCAGGATTAAAGGCATGCACCACCATGCCCAGTGGGAAAGTGTATACTACGGCGTGGGGAGTGAAATGCAAGGAAAATACAAAGAGAATCAGAACAGTCTGCTCTGAGTTCAGCGTTAACCTATTAGTACCAACTAGACTTTGAATAGGTGTTCAGCTCCACCCAGAGCAGTTTATGCTATGAATTTGCTTTGATTGAAAATGATTAACCAAATGACGTTTATTGCCTCATCTTTTAAAAGATCTAAAAATAGTTCCTATTGGCTATTCTGGCAGAACAGGTGTCAGATGTTAGCCAGATTCGTTTTCATAAGGACAGGCATTGTTTGTCTTAATTTTTGAGCTGGCTTGCCTTGTGAGCCAGGCTGGCCTTGAACAGGCACTCAGATCCCCTCCTTTCTTTCCTATTGTTGAGACTGCGTGCTCACTAACTTGTTCCCATGAGCTTCTGTAAAGGTTTATGGAGCAGATAACGTATATATTATACATTTTTAGCTCCCTATGAGCCATTTTACTTAGGAACTGAGCAAAGCTGAGGTGTAAGTCCATAACATGGCTTGTTACCCACCTTGCCCAAGATCCCAAATTCAGTTCCCAGGACATAAACGCAGGGAGAGCTGAGTAAAGCCATGAGTTGACTTGTGAGCCCATAAGCCCGCAGAGTCAGATGAGCCCCACAACACCAGGGATGCGCTGACCTCAGCAAGTGCACAGAGAGGCAGTGGGCAATGTGGTCCATTGCATTGTGATGAAATCGGAAGACTTGAAGGGTATGCTGACTCAGTGACGAGGGGGCCTGTCACTTGATGCCATTGAGATATCAAGCCACCTGCTCTGCAGTTGCTCCCCCACTGAGTGATGCCCTAGCCCCTGGAGATGCCCTCTCCTTCATTTCCTGTATTTTCCCATTATCTCCCTTTTCCTTACTACTTTTTCTTTTACCCTTCCTTTGTTAATTTATGGTGTGGGTGGGGAACCAACAGATCTTTAAAACCAGGGCATAAGTATTGCTGGTCTTTCATTTCTGAACTCTTCATAGTGGGTACCTTGAAACAGGGGGCTGTGTCCAGGGACGCCTGCACACGAGGGCCTTTTATAACAGTAATAGGAAAGAGAGAACATGGAGTTGGGAGGGAGATGGGAGGGGGCCCTGGGTGGGTGGCGGGCTGGAGGAAGGACACAATGAATTTGTATATTGGATATGACCAATATACAATGTATAAATTTAGGAAAAGTTTAAGCTGTAGAGACTGTTGCACAGTTAAGAGCACTTGTTGCTCTTGCTGATGACCCAAGTTCAATTCCCAACACCCACAGGGTGGTTTATAACTACCTGTAACTCCAGTTCCAAGAGATTGGATGCCCTCTTCCGACCTCTGGAGGGCATCAAGCATGCACACAGTGCACATACATACATGCAGGCAAACACACACACATATAAAATAGGTAAATCTAATTTTAAAAGTGTATAATTTAAGCCGGGCGGTGGTGGTGCACGCCTTTAATCCCAGCACTTGGGAGGCAGAGGCAGGCGGATCTCTGTGAGTTCAAGACCAGCCTGGTCTACAAGAGCTAGTTCCAGGATAAGCTCCAAAGCCACAGAGAAACCCTGTCTCGAAAAACCAAAAAAAAAAAAAAAAAAAAAAAGAACACAAAAAGTGGTATTTGTGGCTGAACATGCATAGACTTTTTTTAAAGATTTATTTATTTATTTATTATGTATACAACATTCTGCCTCCATGTATGCCCACACACCAGAAGAGGGCGCCAGATCTCATTACAGATGATTGTGAGCCACCATATGGTTGCTGGGAATTGAACTCAGGACTTCTGGAAGAGCAGCCAGTGCTCTTAACCACTGAGCCATCTCTCCAGCCCTGCGTAAACTTCTTGTTCACAAAGAATACAGTAAGAAATGATTTCTGCAGTTTATATTTATTGTATTAGAGCTATCAACCATTTAGAGACCATCTCAGATGCCTAGAAGACCCACAATTGTGTCTGGCCGACTTGGGTGCTTGTTGGGTGGGGTGTTTCTGAGGTGCTAAGAATCTATTTCTTTTTGGGTTCTGTTGGACATTACCCAGTTTTCCTCTCTTTCTCGTTGTTCCAATTGAGTCCCCTCTGTCTTGTTACTCTTGTTTCTTTGTTCTGACCCAAGCATGTGCTTTCACTTAACATCCTGCTGAGGCCATGACTATACTTGCAAGAGACTGACAGCCATGTGACCCTGAAGATTAATCTTTCTAGGCCTCAATTAAGTAAAAAGCCACATGTCTGCTGTGAGATAGTCTTCCACATATGACAGGGAGCTGCGCCATGAAATCTCAACAATATGCTCTTAAACAAGACCTGAGCAGTGATACACCAGTTGACATTCCAGAGTGGATGGGGGAAATATCATAAGCCCTCCCCCACTTCCAGATAAGGAGCTGTAGGCAATTAATGGCTGCTGAGAGAGGGAGTCTTCTTCGAGAATGACCCCCCCATCAATATTCATATAGGAAATTCTCAAAAAGAAGAAAAAAGTCCTTAGCAGTGGTGAGAGCTGCTGTGGCTGAGTTATGCTAAGATTTAAATGAGATGGCACACGTGAACGGTGGCTTCTAGGATCAGAAAGGGCCTTGTGCAAACTGGGCCCTTTTTGGGTCCCTCTTCACTCTCATCCCAAGGAGTTCTTCACCTTCCTCCTAAGTTCTTTGCCCACTCATTGGTCTTTGAGGTTTGCTTTCTCACTGTGGCCTGAGGAAGAAGAGCAGGTGAAGGACAGAGGCCTTTGAGATGCCATGTTCCCATTGAGGGACAGCTTGACCGAGCGTGGCGTTGTTGGCAGCTTTCCTTTAGGATTATGGACATGAGCATGGTGTCTTCTGGCCTTGAGTAACTGAAGCCAATCAGACCTCCCTCCCTTCCTCCCTTTTTTCCCTCCCTTCTTCCTTCCTGCCCCCTCCCCCAGCCAGGGTTTTTACTCTGTAGCCCAGGGGCCTACTCCTTGTTAAGCACATATTCTACTTACCTCAGCCCACCCAAAAAAGAGATTTCAAGATTACTTAATTACAGACTTATTATGTGTTAGAAACACAACAGGTAAACTAAAGAGAATTAAAAGCTCCAGGCATTGGGTTGCTTCCTTTAATAATTTTTTTTTGTTTTGTTTCTTTCGAGGCAGAATTTTTCTGTGGCCCTGGCTGTCCTGGAACTCACTTTGTAGACCAAGCTGGCCCTGAACTCAGAGATCAGCCTGCCTCTACCTCCCGAGTGCTGGGATTAAGGCGTGCACCACCATGACTGGCTTTTGTTTTTGTTTTCTTTGATTTGAACTCTTCCACATTTGAACTTTGCTCAAATACCTAGTTGTTTTCTCAGGGAAGGAATGATTGTGTTCAGAAATTCTGCATACAGAACTTGAGTCTGAGTTCTGGTATAGGGAGATCACTGAGGAACATCTGGTGTGGGCCCCTCCGCCTCAGGATCCAGGCCTTTCATCCTGGGCTGGTCAGGTTTCTCAGAGGTTCCCAGAATTCAGAAGGCCAGCTGCTGACTTCCTGAGAGCTGAGTGGGGAATGTGTTGTGCCATTTTCACTGTGGTGTTGAAAGTAGCAGACAGCAGAGATGCTAAAGACCCAGCCTTGCTCACGAGTCTCTGCTATTCCTCTCTGTCAGTCTAAAACTGGCTTTATTGAGATGCCGAGACACGTACAGTGTCCCATTGGCCAGTTAACTGCAGCTCAGCAGCGGTGGTCTTCTCTCAAGCCTGGGCGGCTCATGCTTCTTTTTATAGTATTTGTTACTTTCTAATGTTATAGTGGCTGTTTGTTTTTTTATAGTATTTGTTACTTTCTAATGTTATAGTGGCTGTTTGGTTTTTTTTTTTTTTTCCAACTTTACAGTAACCTAGACATCTAGGAAAAGGACATTTTAATTGAGAAAATACCTCCAGAAGATTGGCCTTATTCGTAAGTCTGTGTGGCATTTTCTTGAATCATTATTGATTAGGAGGGCCCAGCCTACTGTAGGTGGTGCTAGCCCTGGGCAGGTGATCCTGAAGTGTAAGAAAGCAGGCTGAGCAAATCTGTGTGTGGATCCTCCATGGTCTCTGCTTCAGTTTCTGCTGCCAGGTTCCTGCTCTGATTTCCCTTCATCATAGACAGTGATCAGGACTTGTATGCTGAAATAAACTCAAACTTCCCACCAAGTCGCTTTTGGTTATGGTCTTTATCACAGCAAAGGAAGCCTAATTAGGACACATAGTGTGCAAGATCTAAGCCCCTCACTGGAGGGGAAGCTCTGTAAGAGGTGGGAATTTAGATTAGTAACTCATAGGCATGGATTGTGTGTGTGTGTGTGCGTGCGCACACCTGTACCTGTGCACAGAGAACAGAAGAGAACTTTTCTTACCCTTCAGTATTCACACTCCGCTTATTTCTTTGAGGCAGGGTCTCTCATTGAACCCAGGGTTCACATTGTCTTGGCTAGACTGGAAACCAGCCACACCCAGCCATCATCAGCCAGGACAGTGATCATCCTGTAACTACATCATTCATGAACGGAAGCATGGAATGCATATTTATTTATTTGGTGTTGGGTACCAAACCCAGGGCCTTGAGTGCTAAGCACATATTCTACCACAGAGATTTCCAGCCCTGTGTGTGTATGCACACACATACACTTGTACACACATACGAGAGTGTCCATCCAGATGCCCATATACCTCTGCACATGTGTGGAGGTCAGAGGTTAGATAATTAATTCTTGGGAGTTCCTTTTTCATTCTTCCCTGTGGGATCCTGAGATTGAGCTCAGATTGGAGGGAGTTGTTCAAGAGCCTCTACCCACTGATCCTTTGTGCTCTGCTTGAATTAATGGTACTTAGTAAAAAATAAATAATTAGTAGCAGAGATTGCCTGAGAAACCTATCCTGATAGATTAAATGTGTGTGGATTTGCTGTTTTAAATCAAGTAGATGGAGACGGGCTCCGTCTACCTGGAGAGCCAGCAACAGTTACAGAGTGCAGAGCAGGAAAGGAACCAAAGTAAGAGGAAGGCTCACAGGCAGAGGGACCATTGGGTTGTTGGGATCAAGAGTTTTGGCTAGAATTTTAGGTATATATCCTTCTCTGGGAAAAAAAAAAATTTCAGGCATTTTGAAAAGCTGCTTCTGAGAAGCACGTGACTGGGATCCTGGGCTTCGAGCCAGGGTCTAGCTTGGTGGAATTTACCCAGTTGAATTTAAAACAAAACAAACAAACAAAAAGCAAAACCAAAAGTAAAGTTTAGCTTATGAACCCTCAGAGTGAGGCCCCTCAGGCTGAGTACTCCCTCCCAGGGGCTATTTTCCACGCCTCTGTGCTGTGATTTGGGGCTCTGGGTGGTGGCTCCTTTGGCACAGAGTCCCAAGAGAACCTATTTTGACAAGATCTTCAAGTGAGTAGTGTGTGCTGGAAACCTGGGGAAGCTTGGGGCTTTACCATGGTAAGAATGTTCTTTTTTAATTTTCTCAGTTGACTATTTTTGCAAGTATTTTGGTGTTTTCTTACAGCGGTCTGGCACATTGATCTAAGGGCCTTTGCTTTGACAAGCTTCATTTGTGCTTGAGGCCAGACGGTAATCTTCCTCAGGTCAGGATGGATCCTGCTTACTGTTGTAGGGTGTTAGCCAGAGACGCTCAGACATAATTTAAGCCAATAGAAAGTCTTTATTAG
The DNA here is from genome assembly GCA_004026605.1 of Ondatra zibethicus. Lineage (NCBI taxonomy): Eukaryota > Metazoa > Chordata > Mammalia > Rodentia > Cricetidae > Ondatra > Ondatra zibethicus. Next base: position 3,231 of record PVIU01007858.1, on the reverse strand, counting down.
CCGGCCTGCGACTACATTGAGTGTTCGGGATCCCAGTGTAGTATTGAGCCTTTCTCAGGGTGAGCTTTTAAAGACAAAAACCATGTTCTGGGTTGACATCCTTCAGTTAACCACAGTTAGCCAGAAGCAGAACATAGAAGCTCAAAAGCAAGGTTAGTACATTTAGAGACTTTCTCAAAACTTCTATGGATTAGTCTTTGTTTTCATTTATGGCCTGATGGTACTTTCATCATGGAGTCAGTTGTGGTAAGGTCTAGGAGCCTACTAATGTCTGGGGCCCTGTTACACTTATTGTCTTTAATTCGAATTCACACTTTTATACCCTCTCCTGCCAGCAGGTGGTTCCCACCGAGGATGCGGGAAAAGGGCATAGGAAATTGACAGGGAAGTTTCATTCATGTCCAAAATAAGTGACTTTTACTACTGTATAGTAAGGTATTAATGATATTACCTGTATATAGCACAGATCGAAAACATGTCTAGGGTATGGGTGGTCACACATTTCATGGTGCGTCTTTGGTTAAGTCACGTTAAGCCGTGTTCACATGCATATGTTCTGAAGGGGCCTCTGCAACTCAGCTGAGTTAGATCCTCCTTCAGAGCTGGAGACTTTGGAGGTAGTATTGTGTTACACTGGGGGGAGCTGAATGTAACTTGTCTATTTTACATGTAAAGAAACTGCCATGTACTTGTGGGTGCTGCGGCTTCCACCCATTATAATGGCTATTTGGAAGCTGTGGCAGGAGGATCACTTGAAATCAACACTTTTAAGGCAGCCTGGGTAATATAGCAAGTCTCTTTCACTTAACTATGGGAAGAGTAGGTTGGGAAGGATGGAGAGAGAAAGGAAATGAGGTCTGTGGCAGGCAGGGATGGGGGTGGGGTCCATCTGTGATAGGACCTTGCCTGGGAGGTGCAGGGCCCTGGGTCTGCAGAACCAAACAAACAACATGGAAGTTTACATGCTGAAGTATGGTTCTGTTTGACTTTGCACAGTCCCATCAGAGTTGATACAGGTGAGAGAATATTCTAGAATCAGCACCCAAGAATAAAAACATGTATGTTGATACCATTCCTGTGCATATCTACAGTACGCCTCTCTGAGCTTTAAGCTCTTGAAGTAGATTTGTATTTCCAGATATCACCTTCTTATGAATAACACATGTCCAAGTAATTAGACGTTTCCTAGAAGCATAATTATACCTGCTAAGGATATTTTCTGCCACTTAAAAGAATAATGTTGCTGGGCAGCGGTGGTGCATGCCTTTAATCCCAGCACTCACAAGGTAGAGGCAGGCAGATCTCTGTGTTTGAGGACAGACAGGACTACAGAGAGAAACCCTGTCTTAAAAACAAAGAAAGAAAGGAAGAAAGAAAAAGAGAAGAAATGTCAGACTTCGGAGGAAGATGAGATGTTTTCCCCAAGGCAACATCTGTGAGCTGCAAGTTAGAAACCATCTGGTCACATGACTGCTTATCCCAAGCACTGGGTGCCAGAGTGAGTGATGCTTGGTCTTGCCCTTGAGGTGTTCCACCCAGAAAGGAGGAGGCATAGGCATGAGTCACAGTGTGGCTGAGCAGGAGCCAAGAGTGAGGGGTGTTTTGGCTTGCTTGATACTGAGCAGACAGCAGAGGTTTAGAAAGTGGCTTCCTGGAAGATGAGTTGAAAAGATTTTCTTTTTTTCAAGGAGGGAAACAGCCTTGAAGTGAGAAATGTACGGGTGGGCAGGCATTGTGCACCATACCATAATGGCTCAGTCTGTATGAACCACATGCCCAGCAGCAGTCCCAAAAGATTATTAATGAAGCAGAAAGATTCTTGTCACCTAGTGACGTAGGAGTCACTGATGAGCCAATTCTTCACTCCTGTGCTTGTGGTGATGCTGGTTTAAAAAAGACTGACCATGCTGACTGTGTGCAATCACACATGGACTGTCGGTGTGTATGATCACACATGGACTGTGGGTGTGTGCAATCACACATGGATTGTCATTTACGTGTGACCACACATGGACTGTCGGTGTGTGTGATCACACATGGACTGTGGGTTACGTGTGATCACACATGGACTGTGGGTGTGTGCAATCACACATGGATTGTCATTTACGTGTGACCACACATGGACTGTCGGTGTGTGTGATCACACATGGACTGTGGGTTACGTGTGATCACACATGGACTGTCTGTGTGTGATCACACATGGACTGTCGGTTACGTGTGATCATACATGGACTGTCAGTGTGTATGATCACAAAGGATATATGATGATGGTGATGAAGGACTGTTGTTGGATTATGTGTTTATTGTACTTTTTATGGTTAGAGTTTGCTCTTACCTACTGGGGGCTGATGGGGAGCTTTGAGGGCTTGAGTATCATCCCTGGGATACTCACATGGTGGAAGAAAGAACTGACTTCTGCAAGTTGATCTCTGATCTTCACACATGCACACTGAGTTCAAGCTCAGGAATTTAAGACCAGTATAGAAAACATGCATACATGCACAAATTCACACATGCAACTCTCTCAACAAGCCCAGGAATTTAAGACCAATATAGAAAACACACACACGCACACACACACACACACGCACACGCACGCACACACGCACACACCTCTCTCAAAAAAAATTTTTTTTTTGGTGGGGAGTTTACTGTGTATCTCTGGATGGATGGTCTGGAATTCATTGTGTACATCAGGCTGGCCTTGAACTCACAGATATTCTCCTGTCTCTGCATTCTTCGTGATTTGAAAATTACACTGGGGTAGTTTGTTTGATTTCTTCCTTTCCTTTCCTTTCCTTTCCTTTCCTTTCCTTTCCTTTCCTTTCCTTTCCTTTCCTTTCCTTTCCTTTCCGCTTTCTCTCTTTATCTTGAAGAAATGTGTTGTTTAAAGATAGGAAATTGAGGCCAGACATGGTGGTACACACCTTTAATCCCAGTACTTGGGAGGTAGAGGCAGGTAGATCTCTCTGAGTTTGAGGCCAGTCTGCTGTACATAATGAGTTCCAGGACAGTCAGGGCTACATAGTGAGACCCTGTCTCACCCCCTCCCAAAAAAAAAAAAAAAAAACCCCAAAAGCTCAACCCTGGTATGGGAAGTCCTTCTGTACATGTGTTACTTTTATTGGTTAATAAAGAATCTACTTTTGACCAATGGCTTAACACAATATAGCCAGACTGGAAGATCTCTCTCTCTCTCTCTCTCTATATATATATAGACAGATAGCTGGA